>JAIPRL010006010.1:0-29348 GCA_025469235.1 Pemphigus obesinymphae | reverse complement strand
ACATAATTTTAATAAATTATATTTGATATTATTTATTATGATTTAAGTTATTATAATCCATGTTTAATTGTTTGTTTACTTAATCACCATCAAAATTCAAATCCGAATGACAAAATTTTGGACCAATAAAAAGTGGTGAACTACGTTATAGGCCGGGTGAAGAGGAGATGCACACACGGGGAAAAAATGTGTCAACTGTGATAATACCTATCTATTTTGTCATGAAATATACTAGAGATAGGCAAGGTACCCCATACACAGATTTACCGCTCAGTTTTTGGACGCCAAAATAGTACCGCCTGGACGTCACCGGGAACGCTATAACTGCTTGTGTATAGTACTGGTTTCAACTCGTATGGAGCGCTGTATGTCGAGCCGTGTAAAGAGCGTAAATCTGAATTTAGACGCAATGCCCACATACCCGATTTTTAAGCGGTTTCGTTTCGGTATTTTTTTTCAAAATTTTAGGAAAATGAAAATCTAACAAATTATTATTAATCATTCAAGTACATTTGTTTTTGAAACGTTTAAATTGACAACGTAATAAAAACATAAAATATGACTTGGCTCCTCGAAATCGCGATTGACGGTTGGTTTGCCGTTTGAAGTTTCACAATCATTGAATCGTCATAACGCATTCCCCCCCCCCCCCAAGCAGTTTTGAATTCACAATTTTTCCATAGGTTTGTAAAGATTTGTAAAAGCAAAATTTTCGTTTGTAAAGCAAACCATAAAAAGTTATGGAAATTTCAATTTGAGGGCCTGGGAAAATGCGGAAAAATACACAAGAAATTTGAAAATGATCTAATTAGTAATTCATGATTTTCTTTTATCATGTCGATTGTTAGTCGGTATTTATCATAGACATACCTATTATAAATATTTATTATTATTATTATTTATGAAATTGAAATATTTCGTTATGGTAAAATAATTAAATAGTTAATGAGATAACTAGTGGCCTCTAGCGATGAATAAAGTAAGCATAATTAGAGCGGCAAATCTGTGTATGTACGTTGCCTATCTATAGTATATAATCATTGATTATTATTTATAATCACGGACTGACTAAGATACTAGTATCTTAGTCCGTGTTTATAATCAATGGTAGTAGGTACTTCCCTATTACAAGATACTTCCTATATTATTACCTATTTATACTTATTATTACCACCCTCCCCATTAAAAATTTTTGAGTAAAAAATAGTCATTCAAAGTAACACTAATAATATGATTATTTTTTATATTAATTAAAAATACTTAATGTAGGTACTGAAAATTGAAAGAAGTAATAAAATACCTAACCATTAAAATGTAAGAATTTTAATTAAAGTAGAACACTGAAGGCTAAATTTATCTATGACATAAGTATGATCAATATTAACATCTTGTTCACAAGCTATTCGCGCAAGTGACTAATCTATCGTTACTCATAGTAGAACCAAGTCTGCTTTTGATTATTTTTAGTTCAGAAAATGATCTTTCTGTTTCCACAATGCCCACTGGTAATGTTAATGCTAATTTATACATCATGAATAACGTTGGAAACAAAACTTTAAGAGCACCATGGTTACAAAATAACCTGAAACAAAAATAATTTAGTTTTTAGATAATTACTATTGAATAAATATATTTAAATTTAGTTGATAATACTTACTTAAATATTAATTTATTTTATATTTTTTCGCCATGAAATGTTTTATGCCGTATTTATGTTTTCTTCACTCTTGTAAAAGTAAAACGATGCAGTTAATTAAATGAGTATTCCAATTGACTGCATTGCGATCTTTTCTTTTAAAACCACACATACACACAGATTTATTGGAGAACATAACGATGAAAAATCAGTCTAATTGTAAAACACAACACCACGAAATGAATATACATATCACAAAAAAATTGTTTTGTAAGACTATACCTACGACCTATCATACGATTATATCGATATATCGGAAATTCCTGCAGTTATTAATAACACTCCTACTCTAAAACTGCTCTGTTGTACTTTATTATACGTGTATATATATATATATATATATACCCATAACAAAATAGATAGTTATGTCAGCAACATTGTGATACGCACATCTCTGTGAAGTATCCCCACTTTTTACCGTGTATTAAGTTCTCCGCCTCTCATTGGTTACATATATCAAGCATAGATTCCCAAGCTATCACCACAGAATTGAATGAAAAGCGGAGAACCTAATACATGGGGAAAAGTTGGGATGCGCATATCGGACTAAAATTCGTATTATTGCTGACACACCTATATCTATTTTGTCATGTATATACCTACGTCGTGTTACCACTATAACCATGACCATACCACGGTCACATGCATATATACATATTATATTGTACAACTGAGTAATTACAATTATCTCGTATTACAATATATTATAGGTAGATATATATATATATACTTATATCTTTATTCATTTTATTTTCTTCCATATTTTTAACCCCCTCCCCCATGAAAGTAGGTGAGCGGTCGCTACACTTGAAGATAGGGTTGGGCGCCACTGCTCGTGTCTCCACGTCATCGGGTAATATTTTTTTAAATATTTTTGTATTTTAATATACCTTGGCCGGTGTCATTACTATTAATTGTTGTCTAATGCGTTATGGGTAATTGTCCGATTGGCTCCAATGGATCGACGGCCCCTCTCATGAGTTTCTTTTCTGAATATATGTATAGGATTTAAGCTACTATACTTATTGTAATAATCAGTGGTTGAATTGGAAAAAAATAATGACGGGCTCTGAGTTTATTTAAAAATCAGCGTTCCGGGAGTCCGGGACATATTATAGAGAAAAAGTAAGTCATTTGGAGGACTTCGTCCCCCACACCCCCCATCCAAAGTTTCTCAACCGGGAACATTTTTTAAATATTTTTATATTATTGTGATATTATATAACATAAGTACATAGAACAATATAAAAATATATTTTTTTTACATTTACGTTGGATTACATATTTTCGAGAAAGCATAGTTAAGACATTCTTCTTTCAAAATAATTAAACATTTATTCCTTTTAAATTAAATTTTAAATTTTTTTAGCTGTTTTTTACATTTGGGTAACAAAACAATTAAACAAGTATAATAAATTAAATCAATTTTCACCATATAGTTTTAAGGTTTAAAGGGTAATATAACCCTAAAAACTATCATTTATGGTTAAATATGATAAAAAAAAATAAAAAACAATATTTTTTGAAAATTTTGAAAATCAATGATTTTTAAGTTTTTAGCCTATAACTTTTATAAACTGAGAGTGATTACAAATATATTATTATACCTATGTTCTAAGTACTAAAATAAATATTATTATGTACCTATATAAATATATATATTAGAAAAAAAAATGTAGAGAACACTGGGCAAGACCGGTAGTGGGGCAAAACTGATTTTTGAAGTTATTCATTATTCAGTCGGTGAAAAATGTTGGTTGGTAGCTTATATTATTCCTTATCATGAAACCTCGTGTTATCATTAATAATATCGACGATGGCGGTTCTTTTTCACGTTTTATTCTTCGTCAAAAATTTAGAAGGTAAACTAAAATTATATTTACAATTATTGAAAATTGAATTAAACTATGATAATTTTACTTCAGGATTATTCTATTGTTCTCATTATTTAAATCCAAAATTTGTAGAAATTATTTTAAACATATAACAAATAATTGTCTGTAATATTATATTTGTAAAAAGTACGTGTATGGGGGCAAAACCGGAGGGGTAAAATCCATACCTAATGGATCGTATTGTTACTTTACTACCATTTTTATTCTAATGAATTATTACATCATGTATTAAAATATAAAATAATCAATAACTTAAATACTTATACTAAAACATTTTACTTAAAAACCACATGCTTAATATTATATAAAATAAGACTAAATATAGTTCATTTTTAATAATATATTAATTACCTATTATTATTATAGGTACTTATCCACTATTGTCTATTTACTACATACTTAAAATAGTATCACTTTTTTAGATAGTTATTAGTTATACCAAATACTATAAATGAGAATATGGGAAACTCATAAGATTTGTCAGAGACACTGTTTTTTAACACCCATTTCATTAGTGGTTGCCTATTCAACCCCTTAAAATAATTTGATAGTGATAACAAAAGTGAAAATAGTGGCGGCATATTTAAATTGTAATGAACTATTAATAATAAATGTTTGTTATATACTTTTAATTGTTAATGTAGATATTAGTAGGTATATATAATTTATCTGAATACCTAACTATTTACATAATATTAAGTGTTAAATGAGGCAATATATGAGTAGAAATATAATAAATTGTCGTATATTTATTTTAATTCTTAACCTCTTCTTCCTTTACAATATCCTTGTGTAGATATTATATTATTATTGTTTAGATATTATATAATGAAATGGGAATTCCAATAATTAAAAATATTTAAATACATTTGTTGTAAACATAACGCAGTGATTTATTCCCTGTGTTGATTTTTCATAAACTTCACCATACCTGTATTTTTTATACTGTGTACCATATTATTTTTAATTTTTATAATGTCAAAGAAACTGTGTGCTTTTTCTAATTGTTGCAATACGCGAAAAATACACCAGGATATATTCTTTCACGGATTTCCTACTAATGAAAAAGTGAAAGTTATCTAGATGGCTAGATACTTTTCTTAATTATCTGTACAATTAGTATTTTATCTATTGCAATTGTAAGCAGTGGGTAGAATTAAGTCTGGATCAAAATTTGATTAGTAGTTTTGAAAAACATGGAGTTGATTCCATTAAGGATTGAGTTATTTGTTCTACTGATATTAAAAAGGAGGACTATGCAATTTGGCGTGGGTCACAATAACAGAATGTTCGTATTTACGGTTATACTACTTCACAAAATATATTATACTTTAAGTATTATTTTCATAATTTTCTCGCAATAGATACTTTTAGTATAATTTAAAATTTTTTATATAAACAAATATTATAGTAAGTGTGTTTTATTAAATTTAATATTATTTAATACATAATGAGTTGTTGGACAAAATGTCCATCCCATCAATTAATCTGCCAGTAGCTCCAAACATAATTAATGACACAATTAAAATTTGGCGTCCTAATATACTAAGTCCTCTTTTTAAGAAACTACTTGCAAATATACCTGATAATTATAAATCCGTAGTTGTTTTAATAATATATTTTGTTTACAATTCATTGTTTAAATTTCTTTTAGCCAATAATTTATCTATCTATGATTGATGAAGAACCAAAAATTTTAAGTCCCAAAGTAAAACAAATATTATCAGATCTGAAACCAAACTTTGGTAATTACTATGATTATTTTTTTATATATTTTAATTTTGATATTTATAGGTACTTGCTCGTTAATTCTAAAGACGCTAGTATTTGTTGCAATAATACCAATTAGGACAAATCAATAACATCCAAGAATGAGGAAAATCTTGGCGGTAATATTAACTTTTAAATATAATTAATACCTAATAATTATTTTAAATACAATTTTCATTATTTTTAGTTGCTAGTTTGAATGATTTAAAACTAAAAGTATCAGTCCTTTATTATTATTTCTTGTTATATTATTCTGTGTTATAATTTTTTATGTAAATTCTAATTCTTATCCATAATATAAACATAGATTAAACAATTATATTTTAAGGCATTTTATATAGGCAACCACCAGTGAAATGATCGCTATGTCACCAGTTGATATCATTGAGTTTCCCGTATTCTCATTTATGGTATTTGGTTATACTAAACATTAATACCGAGGTTGGATTTTTATAATACTTAAAATTGAATAAATAGATATGCAATTATTTTAATAGAATTATTAATGATATTTATAATGTTGTGATTTTATATTGTAACCTAAAAGTTGCTTAATATAACTGTGAAAAAGATTATGTTAAGTTCCTAATTTTATATGAATGTTTTCATTTTATCTAACGGCTAACGGCATTGGCCCGTATTCTCCTAAAATGACATAGGGCGTTAACTTGATTTGTACAAAACATACATTTAAAAATGAATATATGATGTGTTTCTTAATATATATATGTATATAGTGTCTCGATAGCTATAAGGGGTACAGAAATATAATTTTTAAGGAATTTTCAAACTGTTATAGTCCTTTTAGACTTTTGTGTGCACAATACAACTTGATTTTTTTAAATGGCAAAGTGGCAATTTTTACATTTTACATTTGATTTAAATATAGAACATAATTTTATAATTTTTATGATTTTAATGTATAAATTATAAAGTTATAAGTCCAAAATTAAGTTATCAAGTAATCAAGTTATCTACAGCCATTTCAAAATGGTAAAAAATCGTTGTTTTATCATTTTAAATGGTTGTAACTTGGAAATATAGATTTAAAATCATGATTTACACTTTACATATGACAAACTTACTGGAAAAAATCGTTGTATTTATAAAGTTGGATCAGTTTATGAAACGTCATATACTTGAATAGACTGATTTTTTTTCAAGTTACAGCCATTTAAAATTGTATGAATTCTATATAAAGGGTAAAAATGTTGAAAATGTCCTACATAATATGATGTTTTTGAGTCCCCCTATAGCTATTCCGATAAACAGAATTTAAAATTTAAATACAAGGTCATCATTTAAGTTACAAGTAAATAAAACAAAAACAGCAGGCTACTTCCTCTTTCCCATGCTAAACAAGAAAAGCCCCCTCTCCGTCAGAACTAAACTCTACATCTTCAAAACCTACATGCGCCCCATCCTAACTTACGCCTCCCCCGCATGGGCTTCCAATATTTCGAACACAAACTGGTCCCGCATAGAAGCCGTCCAAAATAAAACACTCCGCCAAATCACCGACCTCCCATTCTATGTTAGCAACTACTCCATTAGGAAATCCACCAACATTCCGTTGATTCTCGAATTTACAAATGCCACCTCAACCAAACTCCAACAGTCGATCACTTCGTCCCCCTTTCCACACATCAAGTCAATCTCAACCCGCCCCGACCTACTCAACGGCCACAAAAGAAACCGTCCTCTCAATTTCTAAAATTAAAAAACCATAAATTCACCCCCCCCCCCCTCACCACATCAGAACTCCTTAAACATCCGACCCTCTGGAAGAAGTTCAAGCTTGAGACAGAGTACCCCCCCCCCCACAAAGCAAGTCAAAGTAAGTTACTTTTAAGACACGGGACAAACTGTACGTTAGATATAATTTTTTTGCACTTCTATAGTTCTATTATACATAACTGCTATAACGCATAGTTATATTTTGGATGGAGTTTAATAAAGTCAAAATAGTGTGTGCGTGCAGTACCTATAGCAAAATACAACAATTGTAGGCACTGGCACTGTGGTTAGGGCCGGTGCTAAAAATATTTGTGAGCGGTCAACAGAGTAATTTTTTCGACTTTATTGTACTTATCAATAAACCGCCGAAATACTTCCTTCAAAAACGGTAAATAAGCGAAAACAAAAAAAAAGTACCCAACTATTTTTTGATTTGCGCCGACTAAATATTGAATCATAACTTTTTTTTTTTTGTGCAGACCGGACTTCATTTTATTCAATTATTTCTTGAATGGAGGGGTCTTTACGACCCTCATCTACCCACCCTTCCCTTCGGCCCTGACTATATGGTACCTAGTATATATATACTTTATATACTAACATTATATATTATAATATATGTAAGTATATATAATATATATACGAGTAGGTGCATAGCGTATATAGTCGTTTAATTCCTATATATATATATATAGCTGGTGTGTATACACTGTACAGGTAACATATTATTATATTACAATGTCGCGTAAATACCTATAGGCACCGTAGTGTTATTGAGAATAATTGGGTTAAATAAAATAATAAATTACACGCCCGTTAAATTGGATTGGATTTATCGGAAGCGGAGGAAAAATTGTCGCGACGCGTATTGTTGTTTGCGGTGTGATGCATGCGTGCGCGTGCGCGCAAAAACGAATTACGATAAATTGAACACGATACACGAAAAATAATTAAAAAGCACGTAGGAGGCGGTGCCACCGCTACAATGTCACAAAACGTGACGTGTGGGAGAGACACGATGGCACAGCCGGTGAACTATAATATTAATAATACCAGCCGGCGTCGCTGGCGTTACTTGCTGCAAGTTGCAGTACGCGGCGGTGCAACGAGAACGATAACGCGCTCGCACAAGAGAGTAGTAGGTGTATAGTAGTTGCACCGTGTGTGTATAACGTTTATAAATTATACACGCGCGCGCGCACATACACACGTGCACTCGACGACGTCTGTCGTCCGTGCGCGATCACACGACGCGGTTATTTATTTATTTTTTTTTCTTGCCATTCTACCGTTCTCGCGGGCCACGAGAAACGATTCGGACCAGAGGATTTATAAATATATATCCGTATCGCACTTGCACATTGCGAATAATAATAATAATTATTATTATTCGCGCGATACACCATAATATTACGTAAGCGAATACGGTATATTTTTAAACGCGCGCGTCGACGTCGCGTTGCGTGCGCGCGCTAGTGTAGTTCTCGTGTGTACGGGCTATGCGGCGCGTGTGTGCGTACGCGGTCGCCGCCGCCGCCGGTTACGTTACCGCGACCGCACGGCCGCCAGTGCTTTGCCGTCTGCCGTAGTGCAGTCGTAAAATGCTGTTGTGCCCGTCCGGTCGGCGTCGCGTATCCCTCCGTCGCAGCACCACCAGTGGTCCTAGTGGAAGATTGCCGGCAGCAGCGGTTCAAGTCGTACCAGTGTAGTAAACAGTGCGCAGCGCGTTAAAATGGCCGCGCCGTCGACCAACAACGCCACCGCCGACAACGCGGCCGTCACCGCCAACGCGCCTTTGCCCGCGGCGGCGACGGCTGCCACTGCGGCCGCCGGGACGGCGTCCGCGGCCGCGGCGGCTTCCAACGTGTGGCCGAACACTAGAGACAGTTACGAACTCCGCGAAGTCATCGGTAATATTCTCGTCGTACGCCACGCGCCGTACACACCCGCACGTACGGCGCGGCGTGCTCTCGACGGTGTTTTCGCCATGTAATTTATTCGTGTTTTCCGTCGGTCGCCGAGTTCCCCTACCGCGCGGACCGACGTGCGTTCACCCCTGCCCGCCCGCTACTCGTCTTCCGCCGGTCGCGATACCGGTTGACACTTTTTTAGGTTATATCTTCTATCGCGGAAATTTCCAACAATTTATTGTTACGCTGCTGATCCATTACCGTTTTCTCGGCCAATAGGTTGAAACGCGATAGCGACAGACGCCTTGCCGTCCGCACGGTATACCTATTGGTGTACACGGTCTACACGGTAGGTCTGGCAAATCCCAGGCGACCGTGTCATTTCTTATCGATCCGGTTGTTCTCATTATCTATCCCACTAACGATTTATTTTCACCCGTCATGTTCATCGGTCGTCGGGTACATGATTTTCGATTTTCTCGCCCATCCGTTACGACGCGCGTGTCGTGTACGTAATCGTTACCGTGTGTGCGTTATTCTATCGTCAAATCTGAACACTCCGAGCCCGCGTGATTTCCGTTTTCCCTCTCGTCTTACCAAATCATACGCGTACTTGTTACGAGGTGTTGTTGTGTAAATTAATGTGCATTCGTGCATTTTTTCATTGTTAAAATTAGATTAGGTACATTTAATCTGTGATAGGTACCTACCATTATGCTCAAAGAAACCACACTAATCATACAAACATTATCTGAACGAGTAGGTTTATAAGTAACGAATGTACCCACCTATTGACTATTATGAAATTAATCAGAACGATGAATAATGACTGTTTTTTTTTTTTTTTTTTTGTGATTTTTTTTCTTTTTTTTTTTTTATGCATTTTTATGCTACATCTTCTTCTTCTCCTTCGCCTTCTCTCCCAACTATTTGGGGTCGGCTACATAGTAACTATAAAAATGCACATTATATAGGTAGGTGCCTAGAGATTATGAAATTTAATTTTAATATTCTATTATGTACCTAGGTACCTACCTAAATCAATAAAAGAAAAAGTAAAAAAATTATTTTTATATGTAGGTAATTCAAATAGACAATAGTAATAATAATGGTTTATTTTAGGTATATTTTGCCGGGTAGGTTTATTAATTTAATTTTACCCATCGCCAAGTTGTATACAGAATGGAAATATCTAGATACCTATTAGATTGGTATGGGGGAAGTTTAAAGGGTTAGCTAATTCGCGGTTAATATTTGCTTGTTCAAAGAAAAATTTGGTAGTTTTGTGCAGAAACATATATTTGGATGGCCTGCAGTTCTCTTGACCTTTTAAATTCACCACTGTACCTACTTAACTATTTTTACTTATTTAACATAATATTAATAACTTCATATGCTATACGTACTAATTACTGTCGGTAATAATGTATAATATGTAGGTTGTATACAGTACAGTGACGTAGCCAAGGGGAGTGCCAGAGGGCTTTTAAATTTTATATTCTGAACGTATTATGGTTTTACAATGTGTTTTATTTTTTTGTATGTATACCTAAACAATTTTGAGTAGAAGAAGTCAAGTAAGAATTTTCAGGTTCAGAGCTTTCTGATGTAAAATGTGTTCATATTCCATCGCCCTTCACATCCACCGACATAATTCTTTGTCAACTTGAACATATTTTACTCCTAAAGATAGTAAAAATACATAAAGGCTATATAAATTGTTGATTTTCAATATTTTTTTAATGACTTTATTTAGTATCTATAAATTGAGTTTAAATACATTTATTATAAACTTATAGATAAAACAAAGGTAGTAAACACCAAAAACATGCTATTTTATTTGTAGTTATTCCTATCTATATTATTTTAGAAACAATGTAAAATACAAATCATGATTTATATGTATTCGTTGATGAAATCAAATTCAAGGCGCACAGAGTTTTTACTAATAGATATATAATATTTGGTTACTCTGTACTTGCTTCATAAAAAACATTGTATGTTTTTACTATAGATAGTTTCTACTCTTAACACTAGTACTTGTTTATTTTTTATGAGAGTATATAAATCTAGGGTGTTATAAATATATAGAGAAACAAATAGATTAATGACTTTTAGTTACAAATTATAAACATTAAAACACACTGGTTCATTAACATTATCAGTATGAAATTAGGGTCTGACATATTTCATACCACATATTGTTTACTCATGTTTATGATCATCCATTAAATTTATGGTTTAGCCAAATATTAATTATTTATGTATAGTACAGTCAAATTGTACACAAAACAATTATGTTTTTTTTTTTAAATCCAATTTTTATCATTTCAAGCCTAGGTCTTAGGTTTTAGATATGGAAAGTGTAGTGTGGGAAATTATCAATAAATGCACTATATAAAAAAAAAACATGTCTCAATGAGGTAAAAAGAAAAAAAAACAGTATTAATAAAATAATAAATATTTTTGTAATTATCGCTTTATATTTATTTTGAAGTCTGGTGATTATTTCCTGTATGGTTGTAGGTATTTGTTTATATTTAATAGGTTAGATCATTTTTTCTTTGTTAATGCAATTTATAAGAATGTCATTAGAATTAATTTTATATTATTGTTTAATACACTGATAGGTACCGAAAGAAATTATAAGGTCAAAAAAATACCTTGCGAAACTTTTGATCAAATATTCTTATATCAGAATTTAATTTTACATTATTATTTTGTTACCTATATCTAATGAAAAGTGTACCTACTTATACAAGCACAGTTTAAGTAAACTATTTTTTATGTCAGATTTGTTGAAAATTATAATCAATTTCTTACTAATCTTTTATATTTATAAATAGATTGAAAATCTTCTTCTCTCTCAACTATTTTAAGTAAGCCACACTAGTTCTACACTTCCACTTAACTTTTATTTCCTCATCTTGTTCACTTACCTTAACCTTCCTCATATCACCCGCCATCACATCCCCCACCTCTTTTTCGGTCTTCCTTTCTCCCTCTTTCCATCAACATACATACATTTTTTTTACTAATCTTACTGCCGCAGTCTTCCCTCCTTATTACATGCCCAAGCCATCTCAATCTATTTTCTTCCTCATTTTGTCAATTATCGAATCTACCCCTATACTACTTATATACTCATTTCTTTCTTTTGAACTCATCACTCGTCCACCTTAACATTCTTATCACTGCTACACTCATTATCTGTTCTATTTTCCTTATTTATTTCCCAAAATTTTGTTCCATAGTTCCATTACAGGTCTCATCACTGTCTAATAAATACCTTTTAATCTAATAGGGATTCTTTTGTTACACAAAAGAACCTCTTCTACTACATCCCCACTCTACTTCATTTCTTGCCTTATCTTATCCCTTTCACCAAAATCATACTCTATACTGTTTTACCCCTACTAATCCTTAGATTAGACAAAAAACTACGCAACTTACAGAAATTAGATTTATTTAATTTTCTTGAGTACATTATGCCGTTTTATGTATCAAGTTTTAAAAATTACATGAGAAAGATGATGGCCACCAGCAATGATACAGTGATGAAGGCGATTTCTGAAGTTTTTGGCCGCATTTTGACACATTTCAACTGGTATAGCGCCAATTTCCTCCCTAATTCGCTCTTTGAGTTCTTTCAAGGTGCGAGGCCGACATTTAAAAACCTTTTCCTTCAGGTAGCCCCACAAGAAAAAGTCGCAAATACTCAAATCCGGTGAGCGCGCGGGCCACCTCACATCACCCCTCAGAGAGACGAGGTGTGCAGGGAACATCTATCGCAGCTTAGTTATTGAAACTCGAGCAGTATGTGCCATAGTCCCGTCCTGTTGGAACCAGATATCTCTTATATCTGTTTCTCCCATTAGCTCTTCCAATTGAACTTTCTAGAGCTTCCCTCCATTCTTCGTCTTCCATTCACTTCCTTAGGACTCTTTCTTATCAGCACTATATCATCTGCAAACAGCATGTACCATGGTACCTCACCCTCTATATTCTTTGCTATTTCATCCATTTCCAGAAAAAATATGTAAGGACTCAAAGCCATACTCTGGTGAACTCCCACTATGACGACCATAAAATCCTCAGTTTCTCCATACAGATTCCATACTCTTGTACTTGCCCCTTCATACAAGTCTTAAATTACGTTCACATACACCTTAATTAATCCTTTTTTTTATTAATGACCAATTGAAGATATGCCTAAGAAAAGAAAATATATTGAAAATTGATAATCTAAATAATATATGTAAATTAATAGATATATAATTAATATATATATATATATATAAAGTACATATTTTTAAATAATATTTAAGTAACATTTGTATTTTCAGGTGTTGGTGCTACAGCTACTGTTCATTGTGCATATTGCAAGCCTCGTCAAGAAAAATGTGCCATCAAGAAAATAAATTTAGAAAAATGGAACACCAGTATGGATGAATTAACTGTAATTTTATATTAATTGTGTTTTACGAACAATTAATGATAATAATCTTTATTTTTGTAAAAATTTTCATTTTTTTTTTAGAAAGAAATTCAAGCCATGTCATGGTGTCAACATGAAAATGTTGTTACATATCATACAAGTTTTGTAGTTGGTGATGAGTTATGGTTAGTATTGCGTTTGCTGGAAGGAGGATCGTTACTTGATATACTAAAACATAAAATGCGAACAAGTGATTGTCGTCATGGTGTTCTCGATGAAGCTACCATTGCAACTGTATTAAGAGAAGTGTTGAAAGGATTGGAATATTTCCATTCCAATAGTCAAATACATAGGTATATATAATATTTATATATGTAATATTTAAATACATTTTATTTATATATTTTATAGAGATATAAAGGCTGGTAATATTCTTTTGGGCGAAGATGGAACAGTACAAATAGCTGATTTTGGAGTGAGTGCATGGTTAACAACCGGGTATGATACAAATCGTCAGAAGGTTCGACACACATTTGTTGGTACACCTTGCTGGATGGCACCAGAAGTCATGGAACAGGTACACACGGTAAAAGCAAAACACTTAACTAAAATTAATGCAATCGGTGAACACCGACCGCTAAGCTCGAAACCCTAAACCGTCCATCCAAAAAATATACTAGGACCATGGATATGACTTCAAAGCAGACATATGGTCATTGGGTATCACAGCCATTGAGTTAGCTACAGGAACAGCACCATATCATAAGTATCCACCAATGAAAGTTCTCATGTTGACCCTCCAGAATGATCCACCTACATTAGACACTGGGGCTGATCAAAAGGATCAATACAAAGCTTATGGCAAAACTTTTCGAAAGCTTATTACCGATTGCTTGCAAAAGGATCCTACTAAAAGGTTATTCTTTCTTTGCAGTTATTTTAAACCATTGTATTTTATCAATAATGTTTTATAGGCCTACGGCTACTGAGCTTCTCAAACATCCAATTTTCAAGAAAGCGAAAGACAAAAAATACCTTCAATCAACTTTAATAGCTATTGGTCCAAGTTTAGAAACTAGAGTTCAAAAGGTACTTTTTTATGTACCTATATTTATTTAAAATATATATTAATAATTATTATATATCATTTATGTATTGTTAATGTTCATATTTTATTATCTGTCTATAATAGGCGTCCAAAAGACAACCAGGTACATCTGGCAGATTACATAGAACAATAACTGGTGAATGGACATGGTCATCTGAAGAAGAAGGCGGTGGACAGTCTTCAGATGATGAAGTATGTTTATTATATTCCAAATAATTAATAATTATTTCCAAATTAATATTCAAATATTTTATGTAAATGAAAACTCATTGCTACTGTTAGATTATATGTTTTATACTTAATATATTTTTTTGAACTATTGTTATAGTGCCAAGAAAAGCCATTAAATAAATTAATTGAGGTTCCACAATCATCTGATAGTGAACATGAAAGTGGTGATGAGCATTTAAATCTTGTTTTGCGAATGAGGTTTGTCTAAATTTAAATATTCATCTTTTTAATGCATCCAAGCAATTTATTATAGATCATTGAAGTTATATTTATTTATTATCTTGAAAATCATAAGTTTTGAATATTTAATTAATTCTTCAATGATGTTTATTTTAAATTTTGAAAAATAAACAATTCACTTATACAATATTAATCTTGGAGGTTCACATATAGGATATAATGTCTGGGTATTTGGCAGCACTCGTCATGCTTATCTGTGTTGTATTACTATTTTTAATTTCAAAGCAATATTGCATTCAAGAAATGATTCTGAGTGGAGTTTGGTTTAATACATAGCATTAATACTATTGGGTAATATAAACATAATAATTACTCATCATTAGATTAATAATAATTTACCTAAAATATACTAAGCATGTTATTTCTAATTTGGATAATGCTTTTGATTTGAAATTTGGTCATATCATCTGACAAATTATTATTTTTAACTGAATATTGTTTTATTTGAACTTGTAAAATATATTGATCCTAAGTGCCAAAATCTATATTTAATTTTTAAATAAACATTACTTACAAATTGGATCCAATTTTAAATATATACCGTTCAATATATTAATATATAATAAAAATTTTTTTAGGAACTCCAATCGTGAACTTAATGATATTCGATTTGAATTCTTATTGGGAAATGACACTCCTGATGGTATTTCTACTGAACTTGTGGGAGCAGGATTAGTAGATGGCAGAGATGCTGATGTAATAGCTATGAATTTACGTGTACTAATTGGCAATCAAACTCGGGATAAACCAGTTACTTTTGCTCTTGTAAGTATAAATATTATTTACAACAGTGTAAAATTATATATATTGTGATATTTATCATTTAGGTTTCTGGCTGCAATAATGATGAAACGCCAGATGAAAAGATGCTAGTCGGTTATGCCCAATTGTCTTATGCAGATTAAACGCATAGTTACCTAAACACTTAAATACATCTATTTTGTGCCACTAGAACATTTAACTCTGTATGTCTTAAATAAAATTTTGTATATATATATATTTTTAAATAATATAATATTTATTTATTTTTGTACATAAAAAAATCTTAGTTCAGATTTTGAATAAAGATGTATGCTTTAGCAATCACATGCTTGTGTTTAGTAAATTATTGTGTTCCAGTGTATCAGTTTTTATAGTCGTTACTTAATTCAAAATAAATTTGTTTCATTATTATGCTATTATCTATCTTTTATTAAAATTGTCCAAATAAACTTATTTTACATTACAAATTCATTAGTTATTACTTAATAATGTTAGTTTACAGGTAAAACAACATCCAATTTCATTTATTGTATAATGATTTAGTAGAAAAAAGTAAATATGGTTTCTTTGAATTTGAGTATACAGTGTGATTCTTTTAACATACAACAATCATATTTGGGAATGTATTTATATTTTGGAATATGTTACTTTTAGAAACTTAATACTACTTAGTACTTGTAAATATTTTTATAGTCTTATAACTTTCAATCCTTCATGTATCCTAATTAACTATAAACTTTTAATTTTTAAATAGCAACCCTTATTTTTAATTAAAAAAAAAATTATATATTTTTTCTGATATAATAAATGTTTTAAGAGAATTGTTTTGTAATATACTACCATAATTTTATTGTATCGTCTTACACATTAGGGATAGTTAGCGATCAATTAAGGAAGCAATAATAAAAGAGTAAAATATGAAGTAAGACTTAAAAATTTTAATATCATGTAACTATACTTATAATTAGGGCTCGGAAGTTGATGACCTTAAAACAGTTGGAAAAATGACCTAAAAAAATGCAAATGTGACAAAAATGACCTTAAAAAATATTTATATATTGAAAAACTTCTTCCTACGTCCACTGAAGTGATTGGAGCAAATTTGAAATGAGCCAAATCTTCAGCACTGAGGTCATCAGGTAAACATTCTTTCGAAGCTTCTTCACCATTTAGAATTTTCGAAATTGTTAACATCGTTTAAGAAATTTGTGAAAAAAAGTTTTAAGTTATCAGCCTATGGTCGACAAGAAACGATAAGAAGAAAAGCGATTGTAAATTAGTGACAGTGCAATAATAAGGTATAATGTATTTGACGAATGATATGATTTAAGATGTAATTTAATAGTGGGTTTTCTATAAACTCGTTATTTTTTCTTTAAACTAGGGGAAATGAGTAAAAACGACAAAAAATGGCTTAAAAAGTAAAAAATACTAATAAAAATTAGTTATTTAGATTCGCAATATATTGAAATACATTTTCTACTAAGAAAGCTTCATCTAAGAAGTTCTAAAAAAAAAATGCAAAATGCATCAACTTCCGAACCCTATTTATAATGTTATGAAATTGATTTTGTGCATACTTTGGCATAGAATCTAGTACAAATAAGTAAATCTATACATTTTCGAGCCCTAGTTATTACCATAATATATACTTAGCAGGGGTGTCCAACTTGCATTCATATATTCTTATAAGACGTAAAACGTTTTTACTAAAATTTACTATAAGAACCGTAAAAAAAATATAGATACTGATGATAGTGTGAATTTAGATGAAAATTATTAATGATACCGTTAGACTGTGCTAAGTTAATAAATTAGTAGGCCAAGAATTAAAATAATTTTTTTTTTTTTGGAGTGATCTAGAACGATATTGCGTAAAATATGTACATGCATTTCTTATTTTTTATCAAGTTGAAAAATCTTAGAAAGATAAAACAAAAAACAGATGCTAACTAACAATATTTTTAGCCCCCTATCGGTCTGATTTTGATCACGTAAATTTGTGGGTAAACGGATTTAAACTAGTTTGTGTTTACCCATAGAACGGGTTTTCCGTTTTGATCGGAAGACCGTTTTTCTATATATTGATTTTTTTAAATATAGTTAGTTAAAAATCTAAAAAAAAATTGTTTTTTAACAACTCAAAACCTGTAAAATGTACATATCAATAATCAGTCAGATAGGAGACTACATAATGTTAGTTATTTTTTTTTTTTGGTTTCGTATTTCTAACTTGTTTGTAATTAAATAAAAATGAAAAATGCTACTAATGCGAGTTTTTCATTGAAAATTTGCAGGCATCTTAAGACTAATTTTTCCTTAGACAATACTTTGTAATAGTAATATGACATTGTCTTGAAAATATTCTCCTTAAATTTGGTAAGAGCTTAAACTTTAATTTTATCCTACATACTGCAATTAATGTTTTCCATACAGTACTATTTTACCTATTAGATGAGCAAAGATAGCAAATGTGAGTATGGTGTCATCTTGGCCCTCTCCATCATTTGAACACATGTAAAACTTTGTATTGCAATTTGATTATTTTTTATTTTAGGGAATGGTAGAATTTTTATATAATTTCAAAAAATTTAGACATCTTTTCCAAAAAAATAATTGTAATACATAGGACTAAGTACACTTACTTTAGTAGATGTAGATGATTTCAATGTATTTATGATTGATCAAGAACAATTTTAAATAATAAAGTTGACAAAAAAGATCACTATGAGTGATATTATAAATTTGTTCTAGGCCGGGTATTAATAAATTAAAAAGTTGAATTTTTCATAATTATGTAAGTAGAAGTAACTTATTAACATTAAATTATGTAATTTAAAAGTTACTTACATTTTTTAATGTATTGAATAAATAAATAATTTGCATTATTATTTTTTGTTAATAACAATATGCAGCAACTATGTGAATACTTATAATAATAATACCTATCATAGTATTTTAGCAATAGTTTTTGTATGTTGTATTTGAAATTTTTTTAGTAATGGAGGACAAATTTTTGAGCTAATAATTAATAATTTGAAAAAACAATTCATAGGTATGGCAACTAAAATGTAATCAATATTTTTATTTTAAACATTGTAATTTCTTTTGTTTAAAATATTGTTCATTTAATTTATATAATTTATTTATTATAGATATATTGTTTATTTATATATATTATATAAAATAATTATAATTAAAAATGATTTGTTCTTTTTTATTATAAAATTATAGTCAAGTTAAAATAATTATAATAATTTATTTACAAACATCCAAGTGGAAAATAACTTAAATTTACTTGTTAACTGCTACGCACATTTTCCCTACTTTTACCTAGGCGCCATGTGTACATTTTTGTGTACAAACCATAATTCGCCATACTTATTTTAGTTTACATTAGTATGTACAACGATCTTTTTGCCAAACTATCTTCATGTACAGAAACCTGTACACGGAAATGTTTATTTTAGATTGGAATAATAATCATATGGCCCTCAGGACCATTTCTCTATACTTAGCAAAAAAAAAGCATGGAAAATTCTTTTATAAAGAAAAAAAAAAAACAATTTCATATATTCATTTTAATAAAATAACTATAAGATTGTTAATTTAAATTATCTCAAATAGTCAATATATATTAGTACTCTTTATGCCAACGTATCATTCTTCAGCTACGGTGAGGTGAACCCGATTGGTACGTTCTTAACGTGCCCAGAATATAGGTAGGTACATTGAACATGGTACTGGAAATATTTAGTCCAAAATATTCTCTGGTAATAACAGATTAAATTTAATATGAATAATTCTATAAATGGTATAGGTAATGACTAGAGGCCAGATTTATATTCTCTTAAAATCCTTAAAACATGATGTTTTTTGTCCTTAAAAATACAAAATATTCTTTTAACATTTTGTAAAATAAAAATGACAATTATCATTCAAATGAGGGGGGGCTGAAAAGGATAATTGAGAAATAAAGGGTTAAATTTTATACTGCTTAAATAAAGATAAAAAAAAAAACCAAGGAGGGGGTCGTTAGTTAGGTTTTAAATTTTTAATTCAGAACTACCTATTTTTACAAGAGTATATTTTTGTCTCCCTCAATTATGTTAGAAGTAAAGAGTAATAGAGAAATTTTCGGGTAGAAGACTTAGATAAAAATGACAGTTATAGTAAGACCAAAAAAAAATCAAGTTTGTGGTGGGAGGGGGGTATATAGTAATTAGTAGGTATGTAAGTATGTTATACATAGTGTATTTAGGTATCCAAGTAATGGGAAATAGTTTGGTGACAAAAGGGCTCAAAAAGGTCTGGTGGTGAGACGGTCATGGTGAAAGGGTATACAAGCGGTGAAAAGGTCTGATGGTGAGATGGATGCATCGAAAAGTTTCAGAGGTGAGAAGATTGTGGCGTAGTGTCACCAGCACACGCATAATATAATAGGTACACAAACTGGTCTCAACACAGTGACTAAATAATTATTATTATTGTCATAATAATATTATCTGCATTCTTGGAATCTACAGCTCACACACATTGATTTTCGAATACATTAACACAACCAAAATGTGCAAGCCACATTAAATGGCCAATCATTACTTTTTAAAATACGGATAACTGCAGTCCCCTTAATAAGTAAATTATTAACACCAATATTTTAGTTGCCATTTTCTATTTTAATACTTGTTGGTGGATATATATAATTGAACTATTTAAAATATTTTCATGATAAATAACTAATAAGTATAATAAAAACAACAAGCAATGAATATTCTAATAATCTATTTTTAATGAAATATTTTAACATTCAATTTTTATCAAAAATAATACTTTTTGTGATTTGTATAATAAATACAATTTTGTTAAATACAGTCTTTATAAATTACCAGAATAGTTTAGTTCTTTTTTTATACTGTAAAAATATTAATTTATTTACCCTGTTAATGATCACCTATTAATCAGATTAAGTTCATCATCTAGTTTTGGTTTATATTTTAATAGTTTAGCATATTCTTGTAGTAGTGTTTCCCAATACCATGTGACGTCTTTCATTCTTAAATGGGTTCTGATGAACCGATATCCTTGGTCAGCAATTTCTTTGGCTAGATCATCATGTTCTTTGAAAAATACTATAATATTTCTGAAACATATTATGGATAAAATATTTTTCCAGTAAATTGTTGTTATATATTTATAAATAAAATTACTTTATATCATTTTCAGATGCATTTGGTTTTATTGGAACATAATGATACCAGGGTTTCATAAATTGGTAAAAAAACTCTTGCCATTCTTCTCCAACATGGAAAACTAGACTTTTACATAAGAAAAGGTGTTTGAAACGAAAACTAGCTGCAACGCCTCTAAAATTAAATAAGTATTTGTATTGACAGTGTTGTTCTAATGATACTTCATCAGCTGGTGGAGCAAAAAGTGTGTCCTATAAATATTCAATAGGTAATAAAAATCATATTATGTTAAAAATGTACAATTTTCTAAATATTAATTAGAATTACTTCACCTTATCAGATTTCCATGCTTGATTTTTCGTATATGCAGCATCAACTAGATTTGGTTCATTTCTCGATAAAAGTATGAGAGAATCACGTTGTTCGCTAGTTCTAGAACCTCGAAAAAATCCTTTTGAATCTTTAGTTTTCCACGACCATTTTTCAGTTTGTTTCAAAATAGATTTTCTAAGAGAATCCCATCGGCCAAGTCCTGATGGATAAAGTTTGATTGCTGGCCCTCCACTCCAAAAGGACCACGCAGGATACATAATATCAGCATAATCACTTGTCTAGGATATCAATAAGTAGATTTCATAATATATTCAAATGTTATAAATCAAATATTATATATAAAAAAATAACAAATATAGTGTAATAGAACAAATCTTTTAACTCTTTTTAACTACCTTAAGATGGTATTTTACTTCAACTGGTAATAAATATAATAAGAATATATTTTATAACATAATACTCACAGTGATGTTTTTCTATATATATATATATATATAATAATTATTATTTAATAAGTCAACTAATTCAGTAATTTTAAAATAATTTAAATAATTTTCAAAAAATCTCACCTTGCTAAAAGAGAAAACAGGTTTAGGATCACCATAATGCTTTATTATTTGAGGCCAATCTCGGGTATTTAAAATAAATTCTACATCTGGAGTATTTAATTGAATTTTACTTAGAAAATGTTCAACACCTTCGCAACGAGCAGGAAACATGCACTTTGCTTCTCTGTATAATTCATGATTAAAAATCATATATCGTGTTCCTCTACAAATAAAAATAATTGAGGAGTATAAAATTATCAAAATACAAATAAAATTTTGTTATACTTGTCTGCTGCTGCAGTTATCATTTCATGAGTAATACCATCTTTGAATGGTTCTAGATCTTTTAGAATGTTTGGAAAAAAACATGTTCCATTTTTCCATTCACAAGGAGAGTATTCTTTTTTAGCTTTATTAATTTTGTTAATAATTTGATTGGATACTAAATTATATAAACATATAACAATTAAACAATTGGTCACATAAAATCCATTTGTTTTATTTTACATAATTAAAAAAAACTTTTATTTAATGTAACATTAGTTTTACATATTAAAATTTTGTACTTATAATTATGTGAATTGAAAATAACCGTTTAATACTTGGTTAACTAATTTTTAAAATAATTTTCCTAACTTTTCATTGTAGTAAGTAAAAGTTTTTTTCTAAGTTCATGAAAATGTAAATATTTTTCTATCTTATTAATATTAGTTAATGAAAATTAATATTAAATTTCCATTAAACTTTACTTGTAAGATGGTTAAATGGTAATAGATTCTATTTTTATTATTAAAACCACCTAAACAAAATTTTAATAAAAAAGTATTCACAAATTTCAAAAATTATTAAAATGAAAAGACCGAACCTTGGTCAAATATTTTACCACCAAAATTTTTTTAAAAATCAAATCTACAAATTAACTGTTTTGATTTTTTTACTTTAAGTTTTTAAAAATATTAATTAATGATAC
Source organism: Pemphigus obesinymphae (assembly GCA_025469235.1). Classification (NCBI taxonomy): domain Eukaryota; kingdom Metazoa; phylum Arthropoda; class Insecta; order Hemiptera; family Aphididae; genus Pemphigus; species Pemphigus obesinymphae. The sequence goes on along the minus strand of JAIPRL010006010.1, from coordinate 6,521 downwards.
TCACGTTTGTCATATATATTTTTTGAATGGCCATGATCATGTTGACATGTGATAGAATTGAAAAAATAAAATAAAACAATGTACAATTTGTACATAGTTTAAAAAATACATTAATTTAAATTCACGTAAGTATTCTATGAATTTTTATTTTTTATTCACGATGTACCCTTTTATGGATCATTTTTGTAGTCCTATTTTTAAAAAGTATTGTATTACTGAGGTCATTAATATAATATTTAAGATATATTAAAATATAAGAATTACTATAAATAATAGATTTAACTTTTCATTAGACAATAAATAACAAATTTAAATTAATTAAATTACAACTCATTAAAGAAATGAATATTTATAAGTCAAACTAAAAATAAAAACTAAGAAACATTTAAATGGAATGCCAAATTTTTAGTTCCTAAAAAAATGTCGTTATCATTATCTTTTTACATAGTATTATCGGAATATTAAAAAAATATATATTTTTAGGTTATATTTACGTTTTGTTATCATTAACACAGACAATTATTATTGTTACCACAGAATAACCGTGTTAACTGGGAGTTAACGAAAAAAACGCATTTCACGACTAGGAGTTAGGTGGTAACTCCGGGTTAATGGACTTCTTTACTCCCAGATTTTAACTCGTGATATTTCTAGGTAATAACGAGCTAACTCTGGGTTATCATTTATATTTTGTTTTGTTATCATTTATCTTGTCGTAATATGAGTGATAACATCAAATGCACCATAAAATTCCAAACAACGATTTGTGCAAACAGTTTTGAAAATAATTGCATTTTAATTATTCCGTTTTTCAAAAATATCTGCCTATTCTGATTAGTACCTGGTAGACGTAAGAAATCATAATTTATAACCACACCACATACACATTATACAGAATTTTCCGGTTTTGCTACTGGCGTTTTTGGAAAATTGCAGTGACATATCTCAAATCTTTAGGTATAGTTAACTATATCATTTATTTGGTTTTATAAAAGTAAACATCTAATCAATAACTAAATTATTTGGTATTTTACGCTTGCTATGCGTAAGTATAGGTATATTATAGTTTATAATACAATAATAAGTACCTACCTACCTATATACAATGGCTAATTTAACTTGATAACTCACTTTGAACCTTTTTTTTTTCATCAGAAATTAAAAAACCATACTTACATTATATTATTATATACACTATATACCTATATTAGTTCTTACCTATATACATTTTAGGAGTATACTCGTATGATAAATAGTAGACAACTGCACACAGATAGGTAAGCCCAATAATATTGTAGAAAAATCATACCTACCTACCTAGTGGGTAATAATTATTATTATATTAATTCTATAAAACAAAGTATTTTTACAGTTGTTTTTTTTTTTTTTTTTGTATACCTACACATTTATTCCGACGATCACAAGAATATGGCTATATGAGTGAGTACCTATTATTAGATGTTATACTCTAATGGTGTAAGGGGTGCAAAAATTGGTCGTAAAAAACGTACGATTTCGTTTGCATGAACGCGAACGCGATTCCCGAACTAAAGTACCGCGCCCGCGTTAGTGTTCGCATTGTTGTGGTTTACTCTAGGGCGATTCTACGCAGCAATCGAGAAAGAAGTATTTTGGTAGGTATAATTCTACTGTACCTACTTTTATTATTACCTATATATTTTTTATAAATTTATTCAATGACTAGCTTAATATCCTCTTCTTTGGTGAACTTCCTTTTAGAACATTTTGTTTTCAATTTGGTATTAAACATTACTCATTAGGTAGATAATAAATAAATTGTAGAAAGTATAATTATTTTATTAGTAAGTACGACGATTTAAGATATCTTAAATAATGGGAAGTACCTATACTATAATACATGCTGACGGTGAATGTTCATACTTACATAAATTAAGTCAATGAAATGCATGTCAATAGTCAATTGATAACAATAAAATGTCTGTCCACTACAAAACAATCATTCGTTGTCGACGCAAATGCGAACGCGATTTGACTGCTCGAGGAGCTGTCTAATTTTGGATCGCCGACCGCGTTTGCTGAAACCGACCATATATTTAATTTACGTTGCATATGCGGTATAGTCACCAGTGACGCACACTTATTTTCTGCAAGGGGTGTCAACATACTTTTATAACATACCCACCACCTATAAAATATACCCAAACAATTTTTGTAATCAATTTTGATACTTAAATGACATATTCATAATAGTGTATCTTATAGTTTACCAAACAAAATTTTGAAATAATATTAGTCTACCATACACCACCAAACATTATAGGGGTGTCAACTGACACCTCTGTACTCCTTCGTGTACGCCACTGGTAGTTGCGCAAGGGAACCCGTAGGTTTTAATAAGTCATATATATAATTGCATATTTTGATTTTTGATATTATCAAATGCATACCACCTATATTAAGGTGCGATTCCTATGATGCGTGTGACGCACGCGTCAGACGCGTGCGTTTGTCCCCATTGGTGCTGTTTCCTTTGAAGTGTTAGTCGTGTGCGGCTACTGTTTTTGTCAAGTTTTCCATATATTTTACACACCAAAAAGCCAGAGACCACAGATAATTTTATTATTGTAGCATGTTGCCAAGGCCGGCGTTAAGAATATGTATAAGTGAAGAATCAGCTATAATAAGATATTTAAGAATATGGTAATAACTACAGGCCGATGCAAAGGATGGATTTCGAAATCGGGTAACGAGAACGAGGAGATGCCTGTAGTAACGATGTAGTATTGTGTTGATAATTTAATCCTGCTCTGGACCGTACGAAGTAACACAATAAAAAATAACAAAACAAAAAAACTGGAGAACTATTAAAATAAAAGGTCACGATTTGTGATTATTATCCGGCCCGAAGGACCAAATGTTAGCGCGGGGAAAGCGCACTGAAGGACCAGTGGCGTAGGCCACACGATAAAAATATGTTGTGCTTGAATTTGCCCGGATAGGCAACCTAAATTACATACGCCTTATCAAAAGTTGGATAGGCAACCTAAGATTCATGCTTTTATCCTGTATTCGAATAGACCACGTAAGATGCCCGACCTCGACGAAGACGAGGACGGGAATTGGAAACGATAGACAGAGAGGGCGTCAATAATATAATATTAATCAAGAAAAATAAATGTATGTACGAGTAATCATTACATTGTATTAGTCCGTTCACTTATAAGCTAAGTACAGGATTTATGGGACGGAGGGGAGCTTATGAGTTATGACTAAAACTAAGCTAAATTTTACACATAATATATTATGCTAGGTAGGTAGGTACGTATATATATTATACAAAGATAAACCTTATAATGACCGGTCGATGAACAACGATTCCAAAGGCGATTCTCGTGTTGACGGTAGGTTAGGTGGACGACGACAACGACGGCAAATTGATCGTTATGAATTTCACACACGACGAATGATTAATTTAATAAATAACACAAATAACCCAATAACAAAGATTACGCTGCTACGGGCAAAATACGAAAATAATTTTAATGTTGCCGCAATGGCGAACACGACACAACGAAGAAAAATAGGTATGTGTTACCTCAATGGCGAACGCAAAACGACGAACGTATAAAATAAAAATAATTCACAATTTAATACTAATATCAATAGAATAAACAAAAAAAAAGATACGATGATAACAAAACAAAATTATAATAGGTACAATATTAATTAAGACGGTAGAAAAACAATTACGAGATCGGAATGGAGAGGACGGGGCACAGTGAGCAACAGCCAGCTAATCGCGCATTTATATGGCCAATATTTTAATAATTAAAATTAATTGGTACAGCTTGGCGAAATCATGTTTACCGTAATTTTAACTGTCTTAACACGGGGATTACAGATAAGTGAAGGAATGATGTTATATGGCCATAGAGAAAGAAGATTCAATTATATTTATTAGAGAAAGAAGTGAAAATAGGTACCTAGTACAAAATTGTATTATATACCTACATTTTGGATTAAAATTTAATTTTGTAAATTTAATTGAAAAAAATTGGACAGGACGGGTGTGGCCCCCGCAGGTTTTTGAATTTGGGTAGATGCATAAAAATGTATTCATACTTATATTCGTATACATACATGTACAAAAAGAATGAATAAATTTTTCTCTAATGAGTTGACTAAAGATAAATGTAGGAGTGAATTTATATGGTCATAGAGAATGAAAATTCAATTAAATTTAACAAAGATAGAAGTGATTATAGGTACCTAATACAAAATTGTATTATATACCTACATTTTGGATTAAAATTTAATTTTGTAAATTTAATTGAAAAAAATTGGACAGGACGGGTGTGGCCCCCGCAGGTTTTTCAATTTGGGTAGATGCAAAAAAATTTATTCATACTTATATTCGTATACGTACAAGTACAAAAAGAATGAATAAATTTTTCTCTCATGCGGGGCTTAGAGATAAGTGAAGGAATGATTTCATATGGCCATAGAGAAAGAAATTTCAATTAAATTTAACAAAGTAAGAAGTGATAATAAGTACCTAGTACAAAATTGTATTATATACCTATATTTTTAATTAAAATTTAATTTTGTAAAATTAATTGAAAAAAATTGGACAGGACGGGTGTGGCCCCCGTAGGTTTTTCAATTTGGGTAGATGCAAAAAAATTTATTCATACTTATATTCGTACACGTACATGTTCAAAAAGAATGAATACATTTTTCTCCAATTAGTTGACTAAGGATAAGTGAAGGAATGATTTTATATGGCCATAGAGAAAGAAAATTCAATTATATTTACTAGAGAAAGAAATGAAAATAGGTACCTAGTACAAAATTGTATTATATACCTACACTTTGGATTAAAATTTAATTGAAAAAAATTTGACAGGACGGGTGTGGCTCCCGCAGGTTTTTGAATTTGGGTAGATGCATAAAAATGTATTCATACTTATATTCGTATACGTACATGTACAAAAAGAATGAATAAATTTTTCTCTAATGAGTTGACTAAAGATAAATGTAGGAGTGATTTTATAAGGCCATAGAGAAAGAAAATTCAATTAAATTTACTAGAGAAAGATGTGAAAATAGGTATCTAATACAAAATTGTATTATATACCTACCTACATTTCGGATTAAAATTAAATTTTGTAAATTTAAATGAAAAAAAATTGGGGCCCCGCTGGTTTTTAAATTGAAAAATTTATTAAATTAAATTTTCCAAAATTTAAATGCACCGCTACTTATGACTATTCTACCTCTGGCTATCCTACCTATGACCATATTACCTATGACTATACTACGTATTATTATTCTATCTACGACTATACCACCTACGACTATACTACCTATGACTATATCACACGATAAAAAGAAATTCAAATTTAAACTAATAATTTTAATTTACTGTTTGCAAATTTATGCTATAAATTTAAGGATCTTGTATATTTAATACTATATTTATCCTTCTTTTAATAATTATATACAAGTCACGTGTTCCCATGTGTCAATGTCACATTGTCACATATCTCACATTGTGATATATGTCACAATGTGACATATTACACATATTTTCGTATAGTAAGTATTTTTAACTTATCTTTGAATATTAAAACTATATATTTCTTTAAAACATTTTTGAGGCCATCCATACTTTTACACAGGAAAATTTGAACACCCAAAACACCCCTTAAAAATATAAATTTTAATCAGAAAAGTTTACGTTGCATATTGCAACTACGAGAAGTTTATCGATGAAACTAATTTCGTTGGGATAACACGAAGAACGACATTTTCTATACATTGCAAGGTTCGTTTTAGTAAGTTATTCTACGATCACAGAGTGATAATATCGCATATGAGTAGCTGTCACGATAGTATTCTCCAATAATTATTTACGTATATTTTAGATTTCATGATAGTCACTCTCGCACTATCATACTTTCATGATAGTATGATAGTGCCTATTACGCCCTATATATTATGAATTTGGTAGAGTATTATCGTTACAGCTATACTCATGCGCTACTTTCATCGTGTGAACGTGGCTTTAATATAATTGTTTGTTAAAATATATTACTGTATTTCAATATGCAGCCACTGTGAACTTTGTAAGTCTCCGGTAATATTTTTACAGAATATCGATATACATTAAATCATCTTTAAGTCGAAATACAATATTTAGCCTATCTTACATACACCGGATTTATGGATACCGGTATTCTTTTGGTGTTCCTCGCCGATAAAACGGTATTGAACCTCGGGTTAGTGGCATCCGAACGAGACTGCCGGTGGCCCGTAGACTCCGTGCTAACCCCGAACGGATACCCTAACACCGAGGAACTTCTACCTAGCCAAGCTTGACATTAAATCACAATCACATATAAATGCATACCTATAGACTAAATATTGTATTTCAACTTGTATAAAGATATTCTGTAATTAATACAATTTACTGGAGACCATAAAGCCCACATAGGCCGCATATTGGAGTACAGCAATATTTAACAAACAATTATATT
>JAIPRL010006009.1:0-29351 GCA_025469235.1 Pemphigus obesinymphae | reverse complement strand
TATATCAGAGGTAGTATAGGGGTAGCTTCGATAGTAGACAAAATGAGAGAGAATAGATTAAGATGGCTCGGGCATGTATTAAGGAGGGAAGAGACTGAGGCAGTAAGATTAGTAAGGGAAATGCATGACTTTGGTAAAAGGGGGAGGGAAAGACCGAAAAAGGGATGGGGGGATGTAATGGCGAGTGATATGAGGAAGGTGGGAGTAAGTGAAGAAGATGCGGAAAATAGAGTTAAGTGGAAGTGTAGGACCAGAGTGACCGACCCCAAATAGTTGGGAGAGAAGGCGAAGGAAAAGAAGAAGACATAGACAATTTATAAATATGTATAATGATCGGAAATTACTATCTTATATGTACAAAATATACAAACAAAATTATAAAATATAAGTTGGTAAATAAAATAATAAACAATGTTTAAACTACTTGAAAAGTTCCTGTAGTATAAAATGTATAAAATTTAAATGTGTAATATATTTTATTGATATAAAGACTTTGATGAATTTTTTTTCCAAATTTTAATGGTGTAAAAATAATTGTTTTTAAATACAAAATAATTTAATAGTCTAGATATAAATGGATTTGTGAAAATCGAGTGAAGCAAAGGGTCTAATCTAAACCGTAAAAATATTGAGGGAAAATTTTAATTTAGATTAGGGAATTCTGATAAATATCACCTAACATTACTATAATAGTACGATCAAATATTTTTATTCTATTCCAGGTGTGGAGGTCGTAAAAAACTTTAAAGCTTTTTCTAAAAAAAAAATAATGTTAACCCCTCTCATACCAACAAAACTGTTCACGGGCTAGTAATAAACATATATACTTATATAAAAAATAAATAAATAAATATACCTATACCTAATAATATATGATTATTTTTGTATAAAATATGCTTCCGATTAGAACATATATATTTTTTTTAAAACTATTTTATGAAAAATTATTTTTTAATTTTCGAATTTATGGAACTCGATTTTCATAATATGATGACAATATTTGAACATTGATTCCCAGTTCAATATAATATTAAAAATTACGGATTCTCAAAATTCGTGGGTGGGTTATAGTAGAAAAGTTATTATTCTTTTCAAAAAATTCTCAACATAATTAATTCATTAACTTTATCTTTAATTAACTAATTTAAGTACTTTACCATATTAAACTTAACTTTTTACAGTTCTTTTGGTTTTCATAAACATCTATTTAAAGTATACCAGTTATTATAGGTACATATTAAAAATATAAGAACGATTCTCGCGAGTTTGCTATATTTTAATCGAAACTCAAATATCTATTTTCAATTCACCAAGGATTTTTAACAAATTTACCCTTTCCCAAATTGTCTATTGGTAATTGTCTATCAAACTTGTTTTTTAACCGGATCGAGTAACGAGTTTCAATTAAATATTTTTCATTTCAACTTATGAACTGTCAATTGAAAGCCATTAGGTAATTTTTTTGAATTTACTTGCCTTCAACTTTTTTTTTTTACAGATAATATCAATACTAAGTTTATCGATTTAAGATTTATTTTTCCAGATAATTCCGATTCCAACTTTATCCATTCAAGTTTTATCGATTCAAAATTGAATGATTTCAAGTAGATTCGTTTAACAAAAAAAAAAAATAATAATAAAAATATATATTTCATAATATAGCACGTTCAAATAAAATAAATTCAAATATTTATTATTCAAATAATTAATGCACTCCGCCTTCATTTGGTGGTCTTCTAGTACGAACTTGTAAATTCACCTTTGAATCACAACATATAAAATAATCGTATCTATACTTGGTTTGTGATTATCACACATTATTTACATCATACAGTACTTACACACGCACTATATATTAAAGCTTTATAGCTTCATACCCATACTTACATTACCTAATCGAATAACAGACTCGTTTAATATTCATATGAATTATGATAGTTAATTATGGAAAAGCTATGTATACGACGATGTATGGTAAGGATAGTAATTAGACTTTATTTGATCAAAGGTTTTTACGAAATTAAAATACCTATATAAATTATTTGTAACAACGTACATTATCTATGTTGTTAATTTTACAAACACGAATCGCTAAATGCCGACTCTATATCATAATAAGCCCTTGTCTATATTAAATGTTTATCGTAATAGTAGTATTTCAATTACATCATGCGCAAGCAATATATTATATCCTATTATAACATATGTTCACTGTTCGGTTTATGTAAAAAAAAATACTTTTTAAAAGTATTTGAAGAATACATAACCTGCAAACACTAAATAGCAGTAGACAACAAACAGTAGCAATAAACAGCTAAAAAGCACATAGGTAAAATACTACTCAAACACACTCAAACTGTATGCAGTATTTAAAAACTGTCCATTATTATTCATTGCATTTATTCAGTCATTTTCATATTTTTTAGTTTCTGAGCAAAGCGAAAAACGTATCGATCTTCATACGATTTATTAATTTTTTTTTGTCCATCTTTGTAGTCTTTGTAAGTCTTTGTATGTACTTAGCGTGTAGATACCTATGTTAAAAATCTCGGAAATCCGGTGTCACAAATTTTTTTTTATATACATTTACACATTCTCGACAAAATTATAGATTTTGAGCTATTTATGTCCAAATGGATAGTAAAATGAGATTTGAAGACCTGGAAAATTGAATAAAACGTTACCTAATCGTACATTACTAAATTTAAAAAAATCGACAATAAAAAATAATTTTACATTCTACTAGCGAGCTAGTAATTTTCCATAGTAATTTCGCACCTATGAAATATACCAGTCATATTTTGTTTAAAATAATAAGGCAAGAATATAATAATAATATTCTTCAGCGGTACATTTTTAAAGTTTTAACTATATTTAATTCTTATTCGGGAAAATACGAAAATTGTTATAGTATTATATAAATTTGCATTGAGCATTCCGATTTTTATTCAATGCAGGTTAATGTAGTGTTACGTAAATTTCAAAATATTTGAAATTGGCTATCGAAAACAAACGACTAGGAAAAAAGCGTTAATAGTACAATAGTACAATACGATAGATAAAATCATGACGTGGAATTATACTGTATAATGTAATACATATTTATGTATAATTTACAGTAATAATTAAGTATATTACGCCTAGCTATTGTAAGTAAAATATGTTATTTATATTATAATTATTAAGGTTAAACTCAAACAGATGTATTTCTAGGGTTGTGCTTGCAGTGAATAAATACCAAATGTTTGAATATTTATATTAACTGACAGTAATATAATCAGAATTGTTTCATATTCAATGATTTATCATTGCTTTCAAATGCAAAATCTCCACCAACACTCGTACTAAAAGTCAACGAGCGAAGTACTTACTCCTACTAGATCTTGTGCTGTATAGTCATTTAATTATTTCAAACTATGAAACAAAACTCGTTATTATGCATTATATCAAAACATCACTCATTATCTTTGGTGATATGTTAACAAACGTGTTGTATTTATAAATTTTCTTAAATAAAAAATGATATTGATTTGTTAGCAGCGCGCGGAATGAAATGAAAATGTACCCATTCTTGAATAATTCAACTTAAAATAACATTATGAATTCATTAAAAATTATTTAAATTGTTACCTGCTGGTGAATAAAAGTAAAAATCAAGTGGTTATTTTAACTTTAAGATAATTGGTTATAGTGTTAAAATATAAACATTTATTTTGTCGGTCCTTTATAAAAAAAAAAAATTATACTTTTCATTAGATTTAAAACATAAAACATGAACCTAAGCTTATACAACAATTGAAATCTTACAAAACAGAACAGCTGACTGACAGTTAATAACATTTCATAACGTATATTATCGTTTATTTATGTTTTTGTTTATGTTTAAGAAAAACGTTTTTAATTTACAATAATTAAATATCAATGGTTCAAAATTTAGAATAAGTAATAAATATTTGTTTATAATTTAGTTATTTACAGTGTTTAGAACATTCATTATTATTACGGAATCCGGATGTAAGGTGAGTTTTTCTTCACAGAACGGACATTTTTTTAAATATACCCGCACTTTAAAGCCTAAGTCATTCGGTCCATTAGTAAATTATATTTTGCTAACAACCTCTATCATCATACAACCGTATGCCAATGAATTAAGTAATTTGGTTTTCATTGTACCAATGTACCTAATAAGAGTTACCTATTGTATTTTATTTTATTAATATTCGGTTGAATTAGTAGAACATTAAAATGTATTAATTAGAAAGTGCGAATAATGTAGGTATTGCCATCGTGAAATACGTTTAATATTTATTATTAAATATTCAAATTAAACTGTATTATTATTATAACTATATTAATACAAATATCAGTATGACGTGCAGGGATGCGCCAATGTAAATTATTTCCGTAAGTCTCAAATGTGTGTAAAATTATTTCGCCTGTAGTGGGTTTTTTTTTTAAAAAGAACCCATGATTGCTTTGGGATAAAATCTAATAGTGATTTGAAATATTGATACTTAAAGGTAAGTAACGTTAAAATAATTTTCGAACTTTTTTCAATTTTGGACATTGTTGACATGTTCAAAATTTTTATTTCAATATTTTTATGTTATAATATAGTGATAAACTTTTAGACTGATAATTTAATATAAGATTAATTGTATGTTTCTTTAGTATCTAACTAGGTATATATTTAAAGTATTGACTTTTAGATCCTGAACGAAACGAGAAATTCAGAGATTTTACAATGACGTACTTTTTTTTTTTTTTAAATGCTTATACATGATGATTTTTTATCATGAGCCAGGCTTTTTTTCGAGAAATATAAATAATTTTTATGAAAAATGTCATCTCTCTCCCGTAATTGTTTAAACTATATCAACTTTTGGTTTTAAAATGGCAACCTATAATTTAAATTATAAATTCATAAAGAATTATTATAAATTGGAATTAATATTATTATTGTATGGTATCTACTATATGATGAATATAATAAGTGTCTATCTACTTTATATAGATAAATTTAAAAATGCGTTAAGAATCAAAATTAAGAAAAATTTTTTAATAACATTGCAATAAATAATATATTCATTTATTGTTGTTATTTATTCGACACGACATCGCAATATTACTTAATAATAAATCTAATGTATATAAGTTTATGTGCGTTATATAGATAGTTTATCTATTATTCATTATTTATTTATGATACCCACTGAAAAACTCTTATTGTATCTTGTTTTAGTAAACCCATAAATTTGTCTACTACTCGAAAATAACTCGCTTGTTTTTAAAATGGTGTTGAACTTTTTAACTTACACAATATGTATTTAAATATAATCTCTTCCGGAAAAACACCTGTGCATCGAACACAATCTTCAAAAACAAAAACGTAAATTTCCAAAGTAGATCACGTCTATCCTATAAAAATTCAAACGATTAACTCCATATTAAAAAAAATAAAATAAAAAAAAAAAAAAAAAAAGGATAGAATAATATTAATATTTGATTCGTTTTAAGTAAACATTATGTATGTGTGTCAAACGCTTAAAAACATTATAATATATAGATAGCTACAGCTACAATATTATACTATTACATATTACAGTATACTCTGCTAAGGCAATTTGAATTTGAACCAAAAAATTTGTTAATTAAAATTTATCCATATTAGTAATAATAGATTCAATTACAATAACGAATATGTAGATATATACTAAATATAAATATAAAATAATATATATACATACATAATTTAAAACCCAAGACTTAAACCATAAATACCGATTTCAATCAATAAAACCGTTCGTAAATTTTTTTTTTGAAAAATATTATTATATTACGTAAAATTATAATACGAACCAGTTCTTCAGAAATCATTCATTTTTTCTGAGTTTTAATTTTATAGTAACGTAATACGAGTATCAATTATACTATGAAAAGTCATCGCTATCCATAAAATTAAATATCTAATAGTAATATTTATAATACAGGTGATTTTTATTAACTTTCTGTTTTAATATTCTATGTGAATAAATATTTATCTTTAAAAAAAAAAAATATAATTTAACATAATATTTATTGGTCACAATATTTTTATAAAAAAATTCAACTCTTAACTATTTTTTTACTTAATGTTCTTATACGGAATATTTTTCAGAATATGTAGAATTTAGATGTATCACATATAGGTCGACTGTGGTCGAGTGTCCGAAAAGTGCATTTTGGCACCCGAGGTCCCCGGTTTGACTCCCAGGTAGCAAATTGGGTAGCCAACGAAATTTTTCTCGCTAGTATGGTGGTATCTGGTCGTTGGTGCAAGCCGACCATACTTATCTAATCCATCCAATAATTTGGTACTTATGATTGTCGTAGCTTTCAAGAACCAACTTCGACTTCCCAAATATGCGAAAGTGCAAACCTGAGTATATTAGAGTTTGGGAAATACGAAAATGTATTCGACTGTTAATTTATTTCTGTAGATGTATCAATATTACATTTGTCTTTTCACACCTCTAATTTATAAACATTATAAATGCTTAAAATACTATACTGTTGAGTCGATATTCAATAGCGATACATCAACATTTTCAGAAAAATATTCAGCGTTGAAATATCAATTTCAAATATATATTATAGCTGAATACCGTTTAAGAAAAATATAGTGACATAAGTATTTTAAGCTTATATAAGAAATTGAATTAAATTTAAAAAATGAATATTCACAGAGAAAATTAGTTGAGCACTTTGATAAAGAATCATGCTGCTATGTATTTTTATAAATACAAATACGTAGATAAAAATTTAGTTAAATACATTTAATGTATAATTATTTTTTTAATTTTTAGATGAAAAAAAATAGATTCAAAAGAATATAAAATAAAAATCAATTTTTGATAGCGGAACAACAATAATAATGCTGCTTAAACCGTTTAAGATGAAATACCATCCAAATCCTTATTTTAAGCTCCAAAAACCCTTGGAAAAAAATCGAAGAAATCTCTGTTCGTTGGTCGATTTTAAGGCTTACTGTAGCTTTTAACACTTTTATATATTTTATAAATTCTTCTCACTAAACTACAACACGAATAAATGAATATTATAATATAATATACGGTGATATTGCTTAATATTAAATTTAAATTTTTAGAAACTATATGGTCATTTGTTTATAGTATTGTCGTCAAAAATCGGTAGTTATTTTCTTTACTAACCTATATCTTGAACCACAAATATTAAAGAAAACTTCAAATTTTATTTCATATTATTACTATATTATACATATTATAATTCGTAAGATTATTTTAGATTCTGAACGTAGCGATGAATGTTAGTTTTACAATGATGTATATTATAATTTTGTCATTTTAACATTACCGGTTGGAAGGAGTAAAATAAGAATTTTCTGGTAAATATATTTTTGATATAGGAAATTCGTTTTAGTTGGTACTTCATAAATGTAATGTTTTGATTTTCTAAGTAGTTTTCAAATGTATATCGAAAAACTACTTTTTTATATCGGAAATATCACGAAAAGTTGTTATAAATTAGAAAATAACAAATAAACTAGTAATCGTTACTGACAATGTAGGGGATATATAATATTTATAACTACATAATAATGATAACTATTATAAATTGAAAAATTAAAGTACAAGACACTTGAAATTTACACTAAATATTTATTATTGCACTATATATACATTTTGACGTCGTATTTTTTATTAGCCATATTAATGCTAATACTCATGACATATACATTGAAGATTCGCTCAGAATCGTTTTATCGAAAAAAAAAAATGATTTATCATTGTTTTCAAATGCTATATATCAACCACCAAAATCGAGTGACCAACTTACAGGATAATTTAAATATATATATATATATATATATGTATACAGTGCAGGACGCTTCATAATATTCCGTCAAATTTACGTAATAACTTTATTTATTACTATAATTATATTTTAAGTTTATTTTTTAATAACTATTGTCATTTGAGCTTAAAATCAAATTTATAAAATCACTAAGTAGGCATTTAAAATATTTTTAAATAGATATAACTACAATATAATTTTATTAAATTTATTATAGCTCGCCAATTAATATATTGCAGTAATGTAACGGTTTTATAGAAAAAAAAAATGCATAATATATTAAAATAGAACGAAATATTTATTACATTTATGAGATCTTCGAGAAAAACTCTGTAAAACTACATATATATAGGACATCCTCGGTATATATAATGTATATTATATACGGTATGTACCAATGTATATTTTAATTACTCTTAAATGTTTAAATATCGATAATTGATTAATAAAAAATTGCGTCCTACAGTATTCAATTATAATACATATTATACAATGTATGTAATTTTTTTTTTTTTTTTAATCCACAGAGTAATTTGTTTTCAAGTATTTCACGTCTATATATATATATATATATATATAAAAAAAAAGAAATTCATTAGTTCCAATATAAATTAAACGTTTTGCCTTTGAAACGTATTTACCGTACGTTTATACGAACTATAAAAATAATAATACACGCACCGTATAATCGTCGAAACGCTACCATTCAATTACTCGATAAATACTTTTAGACAAGTTTTGTAACTCCGCAGGGATTAAAAGTTTTGTAATGAAAAGTTATTTAGACTGGCTATCCAGTATACCGTCGAAAATATGTTATTATAATATTCACATCTTATACTATATAATATCCTCCGCGAACGCAAACGGTAAAACAAAATCATTTACATTCTTTAATTCTCTATTTATACACTAAACCGTTCCATGCAGTACCTTTATCTGCTCCTCTACGTGATATCGAAGATCTGAAAATAAACATTTTTAAATTATAATAAGCTTAGCGAGGGAACGTGTATACATTTTAATATTACCTAAACGTGTTTTTTTATTTTTATTAATACACTTTTTTTTTTTTTGTAGAATAATAGAAGTGCGGAGTTGAGTACAAATTTTCAGGTAAAGAACCAGCAAATTCATAGTTGGTATGCGTTAGAAAGGTAATTTTTAAATGTTTCTAGTAGTTTTCTTGTACGTAAAGTAAATACCTACTGAAACCAATAGAAAATCATTAGAAATTAAAAATAATATTTTACCGAACATTGCGCTAAATCGTATTTGAACTCATTATGATTTATTTTTCCTTTCAAATCTAAATTAATAATAATACACTATATCCTGTCCGAGGACTAACCTCTACCTCCTATATCTGTATTTTTTTTTTTTTTTTTTGAAAAAATCAGGTTTTTATAACAGTTGGATATATATTTACAGTTTAATTATTATATTATATTTAGAACGTTGTTCGATATAATGTTTCGTCAAATAAACAATCAGTCTAATTTAAAATGGGCTGAATTTAAAAAATGTCAAGAACTTGTTTTTCGTAAATCTCTTATCGTTTACAGCGTTTTCGTATTAACATTTTTCTCTACTTCGATACTTATTAAAAATTCCAAAAATGTACTAATAGTTTCGATTTATATATATTATATATATCACTTATATAGACCTATATAGATGTGCATATGAGAATTGCTCAAAAAGGTTTTTTACAGACAAAAATAAATACATCATTGTACGAATAATTTTCTTTGTCCTCTCAAAAAAATTCGTTAGACAAAACGATATATTAGTTTATAAGTGTATCACAGATATATACATATGATAAGTGTATACTTATACACTTATACAGTATACTTTTCGACAAAACCTTTTATTCATTTTATACATTTTATTTTTTTTTATTTACATTTTCTATTTGAATCTCGACTCTATATATTTTGGAAAACTAAATGTTTTTTTTTTCATGTTTTTATACATTTTCAATGCGTTTTGCAACATTAATATTTTTATGAATCACAGTGTTATTTAGGTATAATTTTTTTTAATAATAATTACAATTTATAATTTACGTTCCCAAATTGAATGTCTATATGTACTACAGATATATATTAGTATACATTATGATATCATACTTGATAAATTTTTTTTATGATTAAATGATTTATATTAACAGACTACTATAATATTACTTTAAAAAAATTGTATTCTTTTTGGAGTTCTTTTAATAATAGGTACGATGACACACACTTTGGATACCTTCAACTATTCTACTGCAATTAATGCGTATAATGTTTTTTTTTTTTTTTTACATATATATACATTTTTACATTCAATTTATCTTCATCTTTCACAAAGTAAACGGTTTTCCTTTTTTATAGTTTTATCCCCTTTCTATACGCAGCTACCATTAAAATACTATTAAATAATTTTAATTGTATTGAAGTTTAACCATTTTTTTTTCTCATAAAAGTCTTTAAATAAAACGTGTTATAGGTACATTCAGAATTGAGATGAGATCCAAATTATAATTTAATTTTTTTTTTATATAAAATAAAAATGCGAATATATGATATTACTTACAATATAATATATTGTTGCAACCCTTTTTTTCTGTGGAAAAAGCACAATATACAAGGAAATACCCTTGCTGACTATCCATCCATTTAATATTGCTATAACCTATGTATTTTGAATGTGATTAAAATTATCAAGTTATAAAACAAAAATATAGTATAAATCCTATCAATTAATAAAATATAATTATATACAATGTAGAAAATAAATATCGACGAGAACTGTTTAAAACCCCAGCAGCACATTATCGAAATAGGTATATCACTTCTTATAATCTTATAATATGAATAATAAATATACTTATAAATAAACAAAAACCCAAATCCACAAAAATTTACATTTTATTGAAGCAAATACGTATTTCGGTAATTAAGTTACTATCTTCAGTGCAAAACACAAACAATGATTCAGTCTGTGTTTTGCACCGATGAAGCTGGTAACTTGGTTACTGAAATTTAAATACGCATTTGCTTACAATAATAAGTAAATTTTTGTGGATTTGGGTTTATTTTATTTATATAAGTTATCCACAAGTATACTCAATTGATAAATAATAAATATACTGAAGTTTATTATTTATACTCCAGAGTCCAGACTATAAGTTAAGACTATTACTGTAAAGAAATTTTTTATAATATAAACTACAAAATCGACAAGAAAATTTAATAATTCGAAAATTATATGACACTGTATTTATGTTTTATATCTATAAATTTTAATATACACACACCAAATAATAAAACCGTCTATTGTAAACGATTTAAATGAAATTCACACTAGATTCTTGCACTAGTGCTTACTTTGAATGCCAAAGTTATTAATGCGGATATAATCGATTGCCTATATATAAGTAAAGGATATTGTCTTAAATCCGAAGGATGTAGTAAGAGGATTTGAATTGTCGTGATTATATTTATTTTGTGCTACCTATCTTATTTACTATTTTACGTAATGACTTTCAATAGCGGTACCTATAATTCGTTTTATTGTGTAATTCAATTACAAAATAATCATCAATTTATATGAATTGATATCTACAATCAGTATAAAGACTCCACGATATCATATTTGGAATAATGAAAAACAAATTTTGATACAAATATATAGTATAAATCAATTAGATACAATTGAGTTGATAAAATGATAACTATGCGTATAAATATTCTGAATGTATTCTTGAAAGTAGTAAAAGAAAAATATTTTGAAAAGACAATCGATATAATCACCCACACATACAACGTCGACAGTATTGATGAAAAAAAAAAAAAATTCGGGAAATGATCGGAAACCCGTTTGCTAATATTTTCGATTAATCTTCTCGGGAAATAATACAATACAGGACATTGTAATTGCATTGCGAAAACTGTAGATTGTGTGTGTTATTGTGTATATGCCAAGAATAAAAATATTATTACGAAAATTCTATGATATATAATATATTTAATTAATTAATTGTTATTTTATTTAATATCAAGACTGCAAGAGTCTCGGTTCTTGTCTTGATATTACATGAAAAATGTTTATAAGTAGTCTTGCTATTAATGGTACCTAAATAACCTTAGCCTTGCGGTAAATGCAAGGCTGATTTTGCTCATCACTACGTTTTGGCTATTTTATATATATATACTATACTTTTGCCGTGGCAAAAATAAAAATAAAACCGAAATCGTATTTTATTTTTTTTTAATGTTTTTACCAGTACTTTTTTTTGAAGTGTATATATAGTGAAATTTCCCTCAAACATTATTAAAACATTAGCTTAAGTAACAATTATATAAATGGGATTATTGTAGGATATTAGTAATCTATACAAAATATGTGTCCTCTAACTATCTGAAAGAGTTATCCGTTGATAAAAACGAAAAAATAACTTTATACTAGTGCATAATAGCATCCATCGTTTCGGCAGACCAATGGCGTATTTAGGATTTTCTTGAGGGGGGGATATTGAACCGATATTTTTTCACAACTAAATGTTTCATATAAATTTAGCTCAATACTAATAAAGGAACGCCTAATTTCTAATATAAATATTATATAATATATTTATACATACAGTATAGTTGAAAAATAAGTGGCACCCTAATATACACGTATTATAAAGATTTTAAATTATTTTTTATAGGTGGATATATATTTTTTTTAATAATACTGCCAAGAATTTTATTGTAATTGACCTGAAAATAAGATAGCAACAAAATTTGTATCTAAATAATTCATATTATCCCATGGCTACATCAGCTCAAAGTTTAATATATATTAATGGAAATATCACATTTAAACAGTGTGCGTTTTACTTAAAAGAACATTTGGACATTTTATATTTTTTAGCTGCAAAAAATGTATATTTAAACTTTTCATATTATTTGAGCAAATTAAAAAAATAAAATAAAAATTACATTTATACCAAACATCGACGTCAGTATTCAAATGACTAAAAGAAAAATGGTATAACATTTGAAATAAATTGGTAACTGGAAACTCATCTGATGTTAAAACTTAAAATTTAAAAATCCTGTGGTCATTTTAAAGACTAATAAGGATAAAGAAGCATTTCACTCGTCAGATATTAGTATACCGGTGGTGGTTCATGAATGTATAGAATTTGAGAAAAATTATAAATCATTTCTTTTAATAAAACGATTCTGAACCGAACAGTAATAATATTTTGAATTTATACTTTGTAAACATGTCTAGTAAAAGTTTCTAGAACTATTATTTTCGTAGTTACAAGTAAATAACAATTTTTTTCGTTATTTTCCAGTTATTTTATACATTTTCCTTATGTGTTTATTTAAAAAATAAAAGATAAATCTTCCGTATTACACTGTGAAAAGTACACAATACGTGTAATGATTTAATAAAGTCTTATCTGGTCGAAAAGTTCATCACAAAAAAACCAAGGTCCTGTTTTTCTTAGAACGTAAAGTTATAATTAGGTGCCAAATTAATTGAAATGTTATAATACCTAATGCAAGAAACGTGTGGCATTCATAATTATATTATTATCGTCATATTTATAAGATATCATATAAACAACCAATAAGTACTTATCTTATTTTTCACCATACAATTTTGTGGCTTTATCAATAAAAAAAAATCCGATTTAAAAAATATTAAAAATGTTTAACTCCAGAAAAAAAAATAGATTTTTTTATAGTGTATCCGTAGTGGTGCCCCATCTTATAGTGTTACTTTTGCTATTGTATATTGGATATTTTGGTATTGTAATAATTACAATAAATATTATAATTATTATAATATTTATTACATTTTTTATTTTTTCATGAAAAGTGCATATTATTATAAAAAATGCCAAGGTGGAATCAATACTCTCCCCTGTAAATACGCCACTGCAGACATCAATATAGGTTGAAAATCGGGTAATAATTGAGTCCAGTTGGTATCCTTATAATATAATCCCGTATAGGAATTAGGAGTGTACCTCATAGAGTATATAGAGATTCCATTACGTATACTCGTATGCATAGCAATATGAAGTAATCAAAATATCGAATTACAGTGTGACCTTATATGAGAGAGTGAAATACCGTATTCACCCAGTTTGAAGTTGGACTGACTTTTATCAATTATTATCTATTTGTTTATCAAATTCATATAACACATTTAGGACAGTTTCTTTATTTTGCTTACACGCTACAATTTAATATAATTTAACAACTTACTGAAGATATTTTAAACGTAGCACAGTAAGTAAATACACAAATAATAATTTAAAACTCGAAATGCGACAAACACACGGCGTACGAAAATTAAGAGTGAAAAGTGTGTGTACTTAGTGAGCACGTACATTCCGACGGTTTCGAGCGGATCCTGATAACAAATAATCAGGGTAGGAAATGCAATAGAATATTTTTATCAAGGTTTTTTTTACACATGGTCATACTGTAGTTTGTAGTCATTACTTCACATTTTTATACCTATGGCCACCCCCTGGTGTTCCTACACTATATAGCACTGTTGAATTTATAACTTACTGAAAGTGTTTCAAAAACGTTTCGTTTTTGTCGTTTTTTACTCATTAAATATAGTATCTACTAAAACAATAAGTGTATAGTCGGAGTTACCAGTAATGTTATACACTATTATAATAGAAGTCATTATTATTTTGCGTTTTAAGTTTTGCATACGGCTTTATGAAGACTTTAAATAAAACGGTTGGTTGTTCGTTTGAAAACAATTTCAACATAAACCGTTAATATTGTCACGACTATTTTTACCACATATTATCACAAAATTTTGTATAGTGTGACTGTGTTTATTACTTATATAGCATATAATAAGCGAATTGCTGTTACACATATAAGTACTTTGATAAATTAAGGACTGTTCAGGCGCCTTATATACTATAGCAGTATGATCCATAAAAAAACAATTCTCCTAGACCCTATAGTGATTTACTCATTTACATTATTTTTATCTATCTAACCTGGACAGTGCAATTTACAAAATGTATTTTATTCATTATATGATTAGAATTTCCGTTTCATATAAACCCTATGTAAATCGAATTAAAATAAATCCAATTTAGTTGTTGGAGTTCTTATTGTGAAAAAATAATTGTTTTTTAAATAACATAATAAATTAAATAAATTAAATCGCAGTAAGCTTTTAATAATACATAATATACGCCAAGAGCCCTGTTGCCGAAGGTTATTCTAAAAAAAAAAAGACAGTAAATATGTTTAATATGCCTACTATGAATTATTGTATTTTATTAAAACATACATTTCTAAACAAAAAAATCTTATAATACTAAACCGGGTTGCACAAAAGACAATAACTAGTTACCAAATCGATATAACTTTGTAATCAGTTTAACAAACATTTTTTTCGGTTGCACAAACGACTTTTATCTCTTATCGATTCAACAAATATCGTACTATCGGTTTGGCAAGTTATTTAACTTTGTTATATTAATATAAACACAGAAATATAGTCATATAGGCTTGTTAGTCTTCTTATATCCAATAACAGCTGTTGACCACAGTACATAGATTGAATAATACAACTTTTTTGAAATCTATGACAATATATTATGAGGATATAGAATAAACGATTAAATTTTTTTTAATAATTCTATATTTTTTTAACGTTTGTGGAACATTCTATTACTTTATGGACTTCATATATAAATATTTCTCCGCTTGATTGTCGAACCGATAACATAATATATGATATACCTTGTTGTCTGTTGAACTGTTTTAATATAGGTTGTTCGCATATTATGTATCATATCATATAAATACTTTTTATACGACAGCGACGTTTTATTATTTTGAAATGCATATTATATTATTATACAGTTTTTAAATATTTACGATTCGATATTCGAATACACTAGCCTCTGGTAAAATTTGCGGTACTTAAAATAAATAAGTCATCAATAAATCAGACACTACAATAGATATTATATTATTACTTGAGATTATTCTATTTCGTCAATATAATATTAATTTTAAAATATTAAGGATTATTGAAATGGACATTCTAATTATGGAGTCAAAGTGTTGTATTTTTTATATCAATTTTATTTTCTGAATCGTAAAAACGCACAAACCGAACCTATCCTACTTAATGGTAAAATTTAATTCTAAATAATAATAATATAATTTATTTCTATTCGGACGTCTGATTTTTAAAGGGTTTTGTACAATAGGTATGGGTAATTTAAAGAACATTTGATGAAATACGAACATTAAAAAATTGAACAATTTTTAAATATATTTTAAAAGGAAATTATAAGTGGTCCAGTATCAGTGTTATCGTTGTTATTTCCTTTATGTATTTATAAAATATTATGTACTTTTATGCTTTCACACAGTTTTCGGTTATATCCACTCGAAAACGATCGTAGAGAGACGAAACAATTAATAAATTGTAGAGAACAAAATTATCTATTTGATATCCGACGTAATATATACAACAGCCGTTTATCGATATGCGCATTTATATCGCGCGTTTAGGTTTATACCTATTTTGTTTTATTTTATTTTACAATAACACAACGAACCTGTAAAAGATGGATACGTCGAAAAACCGTTCCGTACATAAAGGGATAATATTATTGTTTATCGTTTCCCCCCCCCCCACCGTATTATGCCAAATGTCATGATATGATGCCGCGAGATGTCGAAAACGATATAAATTCTAATGAGAGAGATTGTCATTAAACATTATTTCGTAGGTTCGGCGTCCTTTTAGAGTTATTTACCATAATGTTTTAATGAAATGCTCGTGCAATATCTGTTCTCTTCGGACGGTTTAATTATACGAGGAAACCTGCCGACGCGCACAAACTCCCGTGGAAACGGTGAACTTTACGCTCAAAGATTATGTAAAATTATTATTAAAACGAATCCGAAGTTATTTCCTTCGTCGTCCGCGTACGTGTGTATCACCGTGCCGAGGTATTTAAATGGTCCGATTTCCGTACGTATCGCGTGGCCTTTTTGATCTCCAAGACATTTTGTAATAATAATAATAACATCGTGCTCGTACGCCTTGCAACTATTCCGACACATTTTTCATTATGATATTCCGCGCACAAAACTTTTGTTGAAAAGACACACTCTATCGTAGAAAACGAAGTCTCGAACATTAGTCCGTCGAACCGGCACGGTCGTCTGTCGCACGAGTATTTGACAACCATATCGAAACATAAAACTATAATATATTGTGTGCAACACCGAAATATGTTATAAACGCAAAAAGCGCTCGGCTAAATAAAGTATGTACGTATAATATTTAATGTTTTACTTCTTCTTAAGAAAAGAAACTATTAACGTTTGAAAATAAAATATTGAGAAGGATTTGTGGCTCAATTTTTGACAACGAACTTAATTATGGTGAGAAGGAAAAATGCAGAGTTACGAGAAACTACTGAAGTAGTACCATTACTAACAAGTTACATAAAAAACCAAAGACTCCAGTGGTTTGGTCACACGATGTGGAAAAATCAAGTTGCAAATATAAGAGCAGTAATCGAACGGAAACCGATGGGAAATAGACCTAGAGAAAGACCAAGAAAAAGATAGATAGATGAGGTAAAAAAGGATTTGGAAACACTGGTTGTGATGAATTGGAAAGATAGAATCCAGAGTCGGGAAGATTGGAGAACAGTGACGGTGGCGGCAAAAATTCTTACAGAATTGTAAAGCCAAAGAAGAAGATTTCTTTTAATATCTTACTTCTGTATAGTTTAATAGTATATCATAGTTTAATGTCGTGTACGAATTCCACTTTTATTTTCAAAAATTAACCCCTATAAAATCGATTTTCAGTTTTAAAAAAAGTTAATAAACCGAAACATCGTAATAACCCAGTGAAAAAGAGGAAAATGGGGAAATCCAAAAATTATATGAATTTTTCGATAGAATAAAAAGTCGATTCGGATCGTTCTTGGGGGATCCATAATTTTCGAGCAACGTAATAAATACAAATGTTGAGTTTTGACGTATACGTTTAAATATTTCTTTATAAATATTAACAGGCTTTCAGAATGGGTTGATTGTTTAGATTATTTTTGCTATTTTTAAGAAATGGTATTTTTTAATGTCATGTAACCTCAAATATCAATGCTTAATTTTGTTAAAATTTTAACAATGTCAATTTCAGAGGATCGTAGTCTATGGAGGGCAATTATATAACATAAACTTCAAATGTGAGATCAGTAAATTTTACGGTTATATGTAAATTTACGTATACTTTACCGATGTTTTGTTGACCGTAGTTAGGTACTTTAAAACGAGTGACCCCTTTAAATGTTTTTACTAGTGTAATAACTTTTATTTAACCTAATAAAATGTATAATAATAAAATTCAAGGCTGGGCAAGTTAACTATATTTTTTAACTCGTTAAGTTAAGTTAATTGAAAATAATATAATCTAAGTTAAGTTAAAAGTTAATCATAGACTTTGATTAACTTTTAAAGTTAAAAGTTAACTTTGAAAAAAAAAGTAACTTAATTTAGTTAAAAGTTAAAATTTCTTAATGAGGAAAAAAAAGTCGATATACTTATATATGGTGAAAAAGTAAAAAAGGAAAGTTACGCTCTTTACGCTCAAAAAAACTACTGGGGACTTCTTCTGCCTTAAAATGTGTATAAATGTAAAAATAAAAAATACAACACGTCATTTATATAAGAAATAAATAAGAAATCAGAAAATAAATCCTAACTGCCAAGATACTTTGTATAAAGTTAACTTGAAGTTAACACGTTCATTTTAATAAAAATTTAACTTATTAAATTAAAAGTTAATCTGAAAAAAGTAACGTGTTAAGTAACTTAATTAAAATTAACTTAACTTTTTAACTTAAATTTAACTTTGAACTCGTTAATGCCCAGCCTTGATAAAATTAATATAATGAAATTAACTTGTGAAAAACTTTAAAATTATGAAAAAAATACTTAAGATTTATTAATGTTAAACATATACCTATAAATTTAAAAATAATTATAAAAAAAAACGGTTACTGAGGTTATTAAATAAAATGAAAAATTAATTTAGAAAATTCACTAAAAAAAATATACTTATATATATATAAAATTTACCGACTTACCGAAATTTACGTAATTGTGTGTACATTTTAACGGTAAATTCCACATCTCTACCTATATATAATATATCAAATAGTTTTTAATAATAATTATTATCAATTTATCATATTGCCAATTATTATCAGATATTTAAAAAATCCTCCTTACAAAATTTGGATGTATGTATTTGTATATTTCAGTCCAACCAGTGCCAGGCTTGATGGGTGGGGGGAGGGGTGTTACTCCCGAAATATTATCAGCAAAAACATAAAGTTGATAACTTTATTTTTATGTTTTGAAGAAATTATTTCGGAAATTAGTCGGGTCGGAAAACTATAAATGTTGGCCATTTAGTCGGCAAAATGTAAGAAAAAAGTTGTTGATCATTTGGGCCTGTCCTGAGTCCAACGAACCGGGATTGTTTCACTTTTAGTGCACTCTCGGGAAAATATAATTCGAAGAATATATTTCTGTTGATATTGATGTTTCACGAGCGTACGTGTCACACAGTTGGTGTGAACTGTGAAGGTATTAAATAGAAGTTAATAATATTTACGATAAATATAGATATCATCAAATTATTTGTTTATGAACAACGGGACAATCCTGTCCTAAACCGACAGTTTCAGACGGACACCTCAACGACAGTAGACAGTAACCTAGTTTAAAAAAAAAATTACAAGAGTTCATCAGTTTTTTTCATTATAGATGAAACGTCAAGACTGCAAAAGTCATAGACTGTATAAAACGTACATTTTATCAAAAGAACGATTATAAAATATAAAACAAGTATAAGCAAGTGCTTTTAAATTTATTATAAAATAAAAAAAAAAGGTCATGTGAATACCATTTGAAAAAGAGTAGGCGTATAAAATGTAGATATTTACAACCAATTTTGTGTAGTCTGTCAATGAAAGAATGTTCATTACAAAAAAAAAAAAATGTCTTCCTATCAATCCGATTATTCTACCAAATAGCTATATAACATATAAATAGAGTGTTCAATCGAATTTATGTGGGTGTGGTATTATATAATATTGAGATGACCCGATTAAAAAACGGTCATATAAAGTTTATCCGTCCTACACTTATTATTTGCATATATTTGCACTTATTTGCATATTTCGTACTAAATTATTTATCATCGGCAGTATAAAATCAGATTAACTATATAATACATAAGTGCTTACACCAGTTTATCGTAAAATTTGATACGACATGCGTCCGACCGGAGCCGGGGTAGTTGATGAAATGATTATATCAAACTATAATATAGTGTATACGATATTTAGGTAAAAAGAAAAAATCGTGTACAAAACGATAAAATTTTATTTCGTGTACTAAATTATATGCATATATTGCCTATATATACATGTACTACGCGATGTTATCACACGATGACGAGAATGTTCGTACGAAAAAGGAGCCGAATAAAATGTTTTGTGCGGCATATCTGATAAATTTTACAGATCGGTTTTACTAAAAAATATATCATTCTTATAAATTGAAAAAATAAATGAATTCACATCTTGTTAACACTAAATTATATGTACATATGTATATGTAAATTCAGAATTCTCGAATACTGTGAGAGGTACCGTATTCGTACAAATTTTAGATTTTGAACGTAACAAGGAAGCTATTGACTTCACAATGATGTTGATTTTTTTCAATTTTTTTTTTTTTTCCGTAAGCAAATTTTTGATCAGAAGTAGCCGGAAGAGGACATTTGGCGTTGGTATGGTATCGATAGGTGAATCGACTCAAGATATGACACCTGCAACACGTCTCCTGTTCAGCGTAGGGGACTGTCGATACCTCTACACCTAATCTTATCCCGCAATTAAGGAGCAGTCAGTTGGTTATTTCCTGCTAACTGACCGGCCTTTTGAACCGGGTTAGGTTAAGTTATAGGTTAGACTGACGTAAATAAAGTTTTCTAATTGATTTTAAACGGGTCCCAGAAACTATGGCCTGCGTTCGCTCTAACTCTAACACGATCTAACACAATTTAGCGACGACGACGAATATTTATTGTTATTACACAAAATATTAATATAAAATATAAATACACTTTCACCCGAGTAATCCTGAGTTTGAAGGGTAGCCATTAAAAACACAGGTGAAACGGAGTACGTGTTCCAGCAAGTTGGTTAGTAAAATATATATCCAAGGGTAAATTATATAACGATTAAACTGTATAATAACTCGACTATAGCGTATTAAGATGTTTGAACCCGACTAGCGTTTTTAAATGTTTGAACTCGGCTGATTAATATTACGAAAATATACTCGTACTCTACGTCTCTATATGCGTATCTATGTTTAAAAAGAGACATAAAATAAAATGACAATTCAGTGAATTTGTACTCATTACTGTACTCTATACACAGCATTTTTCAATATTTTCCCCGTAGTTTCCTTATAAGTTATAGAGAAGAAGAAAATCGTACTTCTATACGGTGTATGTAATCATATACATGCATAATAAACCACCCAATAAACATGTAAACGTTCATTAAACCTTACTATACCTAAACTTATATACTTTAACCTTATACTTTATACCTTAACCCTATACCTTAACTATACCTACAAACTACCCACTTTACGGTGTATGATTTACCTATACGGATACGTACTTATACGCAGTAACGTATTTAGTATTTCGTCGCTCCTCTCTCACTTCCATTTTAAACATTTCCATTTTGTCTTATTTAAATTATTTAAATTTAAAATTTAGGCATATTCGTGTTTGAACTTTCAAGTTAATTAAAATTTCAGCTTTTTTAAAATAAAATAGGTTATTTTTATTGTTCTTTTTTTGCATCAATTTTGTAACAAAATTATAGTGGGGTTTTATAGAGATATTTTCTGATCTTGCAGGTCAACAAGTTCATGTTTTTCCAAATGTGCTTGATTTTTTCCAACTCTAAATTTAAAGTAATAACAAGATACACTTGTAAAGTGTACACCTGGGATCAGTAAATACGGTTGATATTTTTCTTTATATTCGGTTCTTTACTGTGTTTTTTAATTATATTTTATTTTTATTTAATAATTTAACTGATAATATTACGATATTCTATAATTCTCTAATATATAAGTAGACTAGTTAGGAGAATTCTGGGCCAGCCTTCCGGCCAATGCCGCCGACATAGACTACTTATATACATAAATACATATTTACATATAATTTTATTAGTACATATTTAACTATTTAATTACAAAAATTATAATATTCGTTATATTCGCAACACAGACCAAACATTATAAAAATAATAACTATAGGTACCTAAAAGGGACGTTTTTGTCCCGCTTTTGGAAGGAAAGTCCCGTTTATATCCTGTTTTTTACTAATCTATGGTTTTTCTAAGCGATTTATGAAAATTGTTGGCAAAAATTTAATGCAAATTTATTTTTTCTATTTATTATTTTCAAACCGATTTATAAAAATGTTGGTAAAAAATGATTATGAATCACTCTTTTTTATTTTTGTCTCGTTTTTTAATTTTAAAAATATGGTCATCCTATTATAGCATTATACACGTAATATTCAACTACTAGATTCTGGGCATAGTGAGAAAGCTATTAATATTGC
Organism: Pemphigus obesinymphae; assembly: GCA_025469235.1. Classification (NCBI taxonomy): domain Eukaryota; kingdom Metazoa; phylum Arthropoda; class Insecta; order Hemiptera; family Aphididae; genus Pemphigus; species Pemphigus obesinymphae. Next base: position 6,737 of record JAIPRL010006009.1, on the reverse strand, counting down.
AAAGAGGTTTATTTATTTATTTTTTATAATCAAATTTTCAACCAGAAGGAGCTGAGGAGGAGCTTCAGCGTTCGTATGACATCGATAGGAAATCGGCTCTAGATGGTACCTTATACAGAGCGTTTTTCGGTTTTTTCCAGTAGTTTCCTTGGGGAAGAAGAAAAACTTCTTTCCATACGGTGTACATAGTCATACACTGTAGACATACGTATACTATGTAGTCAGAGCCGTAGCAGCGCCCTTGGCGAAGAACCGAATTTCCGTCCCTAAATTGGTAGTAAGGAAAAAAAGTCATCAATTCTCTGGAGTTGCGTCCCCATTCCTTGAAAATCTAGTCAATAAGCAAAAAAAAAAAAAGTCATCGACTTACTTTTACAAGATTTCGCCATCGAATTTTCGCCCTCCAATCTTAGAAATTTAGGGATAGATATATTACTGAATTTCGATTTTTACGCCCTTGGCCTGGACCAATTTCGCCAAGCCCTTGCTACGACTGCAGTGTATATATATATTTATATATACGACGTATACTATACATGACTATACATACAAACTACCTACTGGCTACTATATATGGTGTATGTAAACATACATATACGGTGTACACCGCCATTATAGATTCAAACGATCGAAATTGGCCAATATCATGTAATTTTTTTATTTTTTTTCTACAGTGAGATTTCTGAGTTATTATTTATTTGGATATGGTACGACAAGGGGAGAAAAACATTAAAATGTTTGCTATTTCACGTATAATAATATTAGAAGCTTATTTAACATTTTTATACGAATAAATCATGATAATACATACCTATGTAATTAATTATACTATACCGAATAATATAAAATCATAGTAATTACTGCAATATTTATAATATGTAGGTATATAGCACACCGAGCTCCGCTCAGAATCGTTTTTATAACGAAAGAAATTATTTATCATTGCTTTCAAATTACATTTACCCACCACCAGTATCCTACCCAACGATAATGATGTACTTCTACCCCCTACTGACCGGTTATTTTTCTATTGACGTTATTTTCAACCCCTCCACTCGTATTATATGCAAACAAACATTTCATTACACTGGGCAACGTGCATTTTTATTAATCTTGTAAAAAATACTTTTAAAATTGTATTTAAAAAGTGATGCAAGTACATTGACATACAAAGTATTTTAAGAACAAACACAAATACTTGGTATGTATTTAAATACAAATACTTTTGTAGTACAAATACATTTGTGGTACTTACTACTTTAAATTTATTTTTAAAACAGTCGTATTATTTAAATTATATTTTTTTTATAGGTCTTAAAATCTCTCTAACACTCAACTATAAATATTCAATTATTTGATGTTATAATTTATTATGATAAATATTCAAATTCTTAAAAAAATTTTAATTTTAGTTTTTAAAATTAATAATTATTTTTACTGACATTTTTCATATGTGGCATTCCGGCGGAAGGGCAATGCAATCAAAGCAGTTACTTAAACCCCCGCGCCATATGTATATCTTTAAATATATATTTTATTGAGAAGAAAAATACGATATTTTTTACGCATAATTTTTATCACGATATTATTTAAGATATTTATTTTTGCTTAACAAAACAAAGTTTAAAAAATTTAGGGCCTCGAAAATTGAATTTACTTGGAGCTCCGCAATTTGTAACGCCGCCCCCAAGTGATATTCAGAAAATGCGTCTATACTTATTTATTTGAAAATTAAAATTAAACATGAAAAACAAACGTTAAATGCACATTTAAAATAATTGTATATTTTTCAATTGACTAATTCAACAAAATTATCTGGAAATATTGTTTCTACTCGTTTATGTCGACGTTTTCCGACTCTTATAATGAAATTATATAATTTAGGCGTTTTAAAAGTTTAGTCGGTTGACGTGGAAGACATTAACAACGGTCGAGGTCAATTTTTTCGAAATATTTATATATATATATAGGTTTTACGACATTACTATCGCGCAAAATACGAATTACGAACCGAACGAACGATTTTTACCCGGAAATTACCTACCTACCCCACGCTCGTCGTTCTATAGAGGACCGTCTAATATAATAATAAATTAACGTTTGTCATTTTATTTTTTCCTAACTTTTTGTATTAAAATAAATACTTTTTCCTTTGTTTTTTGTATATATATATAAATTACTAATTGAATATCATATATTATTTCACTCGAGGGTAAATAATAATGGCGTTAAGCGTATCGTAAAATAATAAAATTCATGTTTCCCACGAGTTTTCACGTCATTTATCGTTATACTTATATAAGTAACACTTTTTTATTCCGAGTATATACTCATTTTAATTTATTTGTTTTTCGCTCTTTTTCTTACGTTTTTATTTAATAACAGGCTTGGGAATGCAGTATACATCTTTAAAATATATGATATGATTTATATATATATATATATTTTAATTGTCTTATTAAATACATTTCGTTTTGAAACATGTATATAATATTATTCACTGTGTATTCAAAACTTTTAAAATGCACTTCATTTTTTTATGCATATTATTAATTAGATTATTAATTGAGCTGCAAAGGCTTTTATCGATAACTCGATGCGTTTTTAAATTTAACCATTTTACCATTTAACGATTTTTACTATTACATTTAACCATTTGTTTTAAGGTGTAACTATTTTTTAATTTTTTTTTTTTAAAAATCAAACATAGTTTAATAATCACCGCGGTCTTGAAAAATAATTGAAAATTTGAAAATTTCGTTTCCTACCAAATCTGCAACTTGAATCACGCTCAACGTTCGGGCTCTCAAAAAAAAAAAGTATTTTACGCCTCTTTGCGAAGTCGCCATATTTATATTGTTTTTTTTTTTTTTTAACACGATTCTTTTTTTTTCAATATTTATGTTTTTAAAGAAAAAAAAATTAAAACAATTAGCCAAATAGTTCTTACAATGCACTACACTATTTGAACTCATTTTCAGGACATAACAATGTATATGTACCCTTAATATAGTTACCATGATAATATTCGGGTGATAATCTGAGCCAGTGTGTGCGTCCGGAGTCACTTGGTCACCGTCGTATTTATATACAAGTATGCGCGCGATGTAGATATTGTGATGCATGTACACCTGCATCGTCCGATCGGTAAAAAGCACGACCGGCTCAAGGTATAGGCGAGCTAAGCACCAGCCAAAAGCGACATTTTCGTAAGAGCGGAATTTTTATAAAAGTGATCCTTGAACTTTTTTTTAAAAAAGTTGGTACATCATAAAATTCGTATAATATCTTATTATTATGTATATATAAAATGGGTATTCAAAATAAATCACACAAATAAATATTACTACAATCGGTGCCATAAGCATTAAATATATTTCCCACACAATTAAAAACAAAAAAAATATTATCCGTCACATAGAATAAGAGTTTTATTAAAACAATCTAAAAAAATACCAAGTAGCTTATTAGCTATAGCAGTTAGCGAATATTTAATAATTTATAAAATATAATAATGTTTATTCGCAGAAACTTTCAGACGCCACTCAATATTGCCCAAAGTAATCTTATTCAGTATATATCTTTGAATATTCATAGAGTATGTAAACGTATTTAAAATATTATATAAGTACTCGTAAATAAGTTATAAGATAAATAAGTTATCTAGGTAAATGTTTATTTAACTTTTATCTTATCTAGATAAAAATTTACAACTTATCTAAATTATTATCTTAGATAATAATTATACTCATCTAGATACATTTATCTAGATAATTTTTTAATTTTTATGATTCCCATTAAATTTTCGTTATAGTTTTAGTTATGTTTATGAGTAGGTATATTTTTAATTTTTTAAATTTATATAAAAGTATTTATATTTTAAATATTAAATTTATTTTTTTTCGAGAAAGTATATTAAATATCAAATTATGTTATTTGAAATTCGGACCGGTTGCTCGTGGCCGCTATACGAGTATGCTATAATAATTTTATTTTCGCCCGTCGGATCAAATAATATAGACATTCGACGACCAACTATAACAAATAACAATGATATTATATTACTATTATACCCGTAAATAATAATCTAACCCTGCATTTTGTTTTAAATGTAATAAAATAATATTATTTTTAAAAACAGATAAGCAAGCCGGTACTCATTTTATATTATTATTTATTTATTATATTATTATTAGCATTATTATTTTTTATTATATTAGGTATATGTTTTCTGTCAAATTCTATAGGGGATCTGAGTGAAACGATCAATTTTTCTTATTATTTGGATACCCGGTACATAATAATTTTAGTTATAAATTGCTGCAGGGAACATTTTCGTTCCAAAAAAAAAATAAAAATAAAAATAAAATATACAAATAAAATATAATTTTCCTCTAAATATTTTTTCGCCAATATATATTTTATATAAATACACTTAAAATGTATTTAATTTACAATAATATTTACTCGACGAGATATATTTTACTTATACAAAAAATTGGAAGAATATTAAAGATTTAAACTGTGTGAGTGACTCGACTATATATAACTGAATCGAAATGAGTATACTTTTTTGCCTATCTATGATCAGTGAAAGAAAATGGAATAGACCTTTTTTGGAATAAAATAAACAGTGGAGGAATATAAAATTTGAATTTTTTTAAATTTCGCTGGGGCAATTTTATAACAATGTATTGTATATGTACCTATATTGTTTATACATTTAATAAAAATTTTTGAAAATATTTATTTAATTTTTACATGCAAAAAAAAATTCAAAAATATTTTTATCTAGATAAAAATGTATTTTATTTATCTCTATCTAGATTTAAAAAAATGTAGTTATCTTTATCTTTATCTAGACATTTTTTTTTATCTGGGCTCAACAATGCTTGTAATACTTTCTATAAGCATAAAGTGTCATATACTACATAAAGTGTCATACAATAACCAGTCCAATGCGGCGTAATAGATAGGCAATTTTGATACACACCGGTCAGAGATATTTATGGTTGCCTATTCTGGACTCTCATAATAACGGACGACAGTCAACTTACTGCGTATACTGCATAAGATCAAATTATTATAAATTACATAATAATAATGAAATACATACATATTATACTAAAATATTATATACGTATATACAGTGTCATTGTAATTGTTTTTGAATTATTACGGAACGATAAATGAGAATTTTGACAATATTAAAAAACCCGTTTTTCTTTATTTTTGTAATGGCTATTGGTTTATGTATATATAAAATTTTAATACTCTCAAAATCTATCATAATAAAATCAAATTTAAAAAAAAATGCAAGCCACAATTTTTTTTTTCAATTGGACCTGCAGCCCTGGTCAGACTATAGTATACTATCGATATTACTTATTAGAAAAATGAAATTTTTGTGGTCGTATTATCGATTTTGATTTACTACATTGTAAATTTCGACGCCCCCTTCCCAAAAAAAAAATATATATAATATATAGTAAATAAACATATTTATCACATATACGAGATACGGTGCATTTTTAACTGTACGATAATGTGTTGAATCGAAGTTTACCCGCGAGTTGTGTAGTATTTATTACCCCCAAACATGACATACTTCTTAGATAAATTCCATCTCTACGAAGTAATATAATATGTATAATTCACATATATACCATAATACCATAGTACTGATTATTACTATAAGTGCGCGTACCAAAAATATTTGGAGACAATAACAAAAAAAAAAGTTAGTCCCTTTCCCCTCTGGAAATAATGTCTAGATTCTACGCTGACATCACCTACGGTCTCGGGCAGTATTTTAGGTATATATATATATATATAATTTAATAAAAACGAAAATTGCCGGAATAAGCCACAAATACTGTGGGTTTTTTTCTCGCCCTATATATCCAAAACACCTCGTGTCCAATCAATCAAACATAACCAACAATCGTCTTTTCGAGATAAAATAAACACACACACACATATAAGATGTATAAGCACGTATATGTATTTATATTGTACATATATAATATATATATATATATCAAACTACACAAACACGGTGAGATGATGACACGACGGTTATGCGTGTATTGATCAGCGTAAAAGGACTCGGCCACAGTGTAGGACAAACGGGTATAAAAATACATCAGAAAAGTCTTCGGAGCAGAACAAATAACGCCCATATAGATAGTATAGAGTGGGAAGTATATACACCGTCAAATCGCGTGAAAAACCGGTACGTCTGTGCCCCAAACCTTATATACACATATACGTATTTTACAATTTATATATATGTGTGTGTATGTGTGTATTTTTGGACGAAAAAAGTGAAAAACGTCATAAAACTATATCTCAAAGGAGTGGTTAGGTATGTATATAGTATGTGTAGTACTTTGTATATATATATATATATATATTTTAAGTCGAATGTCTTTATTTTCTGTTCGTCCGATCTGATCGTCGTCCAATATATATATATTGACATAGATGAAAAGACGGTGAAAATGGCATATAATGAAAAACTATATTATATTATATTTGTTGGCGCCGCGGAGGAACCGGCTGCCTAACACACCGATAAGAAGAAATAATTAAATTAAACCGCGGCCGGCCACACACACACAAATTAGATAGCTAAGTAAATGTTTATCTGTTTGTGAATTATATTATTATAATAATAGTTAGTCTTGTTGTGATCAACGTCGTGTGACAAACCACCGTTATCGTCGGTTCGAAAC
>JAIPRL010006008.1:0-29351 GCA_025469235.1 Pemphigus obesinymphae | reverse complement strand
TATCGTCAGAGAGTATTATAAAATTGTATATAATCTCTTTGAAAAAGTAATTTCAGAGGCTGTCTCTCTCGCACATATGTTGGCTTCAACGTTTTATATACAAATCGAGTGCAATGCGCGGTCTATACATTATAAGTCTATGGACATACCACATACCCATCGGGTAATCATTTTATCTTAAACCGTGGGCTTTATACATTATAAATATTAACCGTGGCCTCAAACAGTGTAGACGGCTTACTCTAACGGAGTTGGGAACTGGTGTACATTTATGTTCATACTAGCGTGGGTTGGTACATACTTTTTATTCTGTGGTATAAACAATGAAAAATGGCATCCATGGCTACATGAAACATGGCGGACTGATTTTACCACCGTCGTTTGTTTTCTGTGTATATACTAAATTTTCAATATCGACATTCGGTATTTTTTTTTTTCTGTGCGCAGGTTAACATGTAGATGTTAATTGGCTCGTATTAAAATTGAAATACGATGTTTGCGACCAACGTTTGAAAAATTATTAATTTTTAAATCCAATTTATCTGATGTGAATATTATACAGGTGTGGAGTATACCTATTCTGTGGTATAATAAACGTATTTAATCTCTAATGATCTTTTTTTTATTGTCATTACTTTTTATTGATTTTTTTTCAGTAAATAAAGTTGATTACCTACGATGGCATACAATTGTTGATTCTAATTTATATTAGACTGTATATTCAAGAAATTGATCAAATCGATTAAACGCCATTGGAAGAGTAAGTATTTACTTTTGATAAAGTAGTAGGAAACAATGACTCGGTACCATCAGTTCAACGGGGGGAGTATCTACTGTTGAAGCTATCTTTGTAGGTATTGCCTTACAGTTATTTTAGTTCTACATTATTTTTTCAATACGTCAGTTCCAATATTTCTTTGTTCTTTTGTATGTCATTTGACATCTATACCTTAAAGCTTCCTAGGTATTCTACTCAATGGTTGTCATTGAATTGATATTCTTACTTTCGTCGTTTTTTCTTTACGCATACTATAATCGAACCATGGCCGTCTGGCCATTTAGTATACCAAATTATTAACGGTACCTACGTATTTTATTAACCCGATATCGTAAGTTCTTTCTTTTACGCCATGAATTAGGTTCATTATTAAAATTTGCCCATATATCTTTCATAATACCTTGTTTTCAAGGGATACTCATTATTGTTTTGATCATGCAATCTTGGGCTACACTTCACAGCCATATAGTAATTTCAGTGGCAGATATAACGGATACAACCCTTGTTCAAGAGAGCCTCCTGGGCTTCACCCATATAAATAATACAATTTACTGTCAGCTTCAATAATATGTAGACGTACCTAGTTTACCTAAGCTTTCATGGAATGTCTGTCAATCTAAATGGTCTTCTCTATCACTCAACTATGCTGCCTGGCATATCAATAGATATTTCGCCAATCATTCCTCGTTGCCTTTGGTTTTGAGGCCACTCCTTATCCAGGCACCACTCACTTAGTACACACACAGGTAGCTCACTTTTGTCTATGCCTTGGACCTTGATTATTCTCTTTTTCCTTAACTTATCACCTTTGCACACATTGAACCCTGATGAATTATGTAATATCCTCTTTTATTTGTCCTCTTTCATACCATAAAAATGTATTACTTAATAGCTTACTATTTAAGTTATTTTGGTTATTATATATTATTATATTTTTCTCCCGATATTCCATTTATCCTCAATTCTTGTTCTCCTTACAGATTTAGGACTCATATATAACTCTTGCTGGTATTTTAATCTACATTTTTTTTTCATTTATTTCTTGTTATTTTAGTTTATTTTATTTTTTATAATATATAATAAAATATATTTTATAATTAACATTTATTACTTACTGTGCTATAATAATTTAATTTAAAATAAAAATATTTATTTAAAAATATAATAAACACATATAATATATTATTGAATGATCTTATTTTTGCTCATCAACTTTGTCAGATGTGATATTTATATTTATAATATCATATTTACATATGTTATTAAATTAACTTTTTTTTCATCATTGTAATGGACTATTTGTAACAACTATTTCATTGGCCTTATTCCTTAGTCCTTAAATTCGTTACTGTTTATTATGGGTCCTTATAATACCATGTAACTTTTTAATTTTTTTTACATATAACTTGTTATTTCATGAATAGTTATTTACTACAATTATGTGCACAGTTAATAAATTAAAGCAGATTAGTTATCTACCTATTATATTATATATAAACTAAGACTTCAATAGAATAAACAATTTAAATTTAAGAATGTTTGTGTATGTGGTTTACCGAATCTAGTAAAAAATATCCATATACCTATGTAGGAAAATATTAGTGTATCCAATCATTTTAATTTTGTTACTTATTGAATATCGCAACTACTGATAAGTGAATTTTAATAGTAAAATCAATTTAAAATTTGACCAGGTTAGAGTCATTTAAAATTTGAAAATATAGATTATTTTAAAATTTTAGACAGTTTGAACAATTTCGTCTTTAGAACAATGATTTATTAGAGAAAATGATTGAACATTTTTTTCTAGCCAAATCTATTTTTTTTTTCAAAAATTGACTGACATACATTTTGTCCAAAACAAAATATTTAGTTAGTTGTGCATGTGAAAAAAATTGTTTTTTTTTTTTTAAATGGCAAATATTGGTTAATTTTTGATAACAGATTTGGATAGAAAAAAAATGTTTAGACATTTGCGATTATATACTGCATAATGTATATCAATATAATTGATTATTTTTGTTATTTTATATAAATATATAATTATTAAATAAATAAAGAGTAAACTATGAATATTCTCCATAGGCATCTTGAGGTGAGAAAGTCAGATGGAATTATTATTACAAACAATTATCGATTAAAGTCCAAATATGATTAATCTGTATTTAGTATAGACCATTATTTTTATTTATAACTACCATTTCAATAAATTCTATTAAATTATAATACCTTTACTATGTATTATAAAAATCCAAGAAGGTATAAAGACCCTACATAGGGGCATGGATTCATATTTTTAACAATTATTTATTTTATTGTATAGTATAATGTATAAGTATACTATACATATATGGAATAATAAAAAAATTAATTTTATTGATTTATATAAAAAAAATTAGGTACTTGTGTCATATGCTATCTAAAAACAAATTGGTACTTACAAAAAGTGATCATTTGTATCATATGATGCTTCTTCTTCTTCTTCTCCTTCGTCTTCTCTCCCAACTATTTGAGGTCGGCCACCCTGGTCCTACACTTCCACTTAACTCTTATCTTCCGCATCTTCTTCACTTACTTTCACCTTCCTCATATCAGTCACCATCACATCCTCCCATCTTTTTTGATCTTCCTCTCCCCCTCTTACCAACAACATGCATTTCCCTTACTAATCTTACTGCCTCAGTTACTTCCCTCCTTAATACATGCCCAAGCCATCTTAATCTATTCTCTTTCATTTTATCTACTATCAAAGCTACCCCTATACTACCTCTGATATACTCATTCCTTATTTTATCCTCTCTAGTAACTCCACTCATCCACCTTAACATTCTCAACGAATCATCTCAGCGACACTCATTCTCTGTTCTATCTTTCTATCTACTGTCCAACATTCTGCTCCATACATCATTGCAGGTCTCACCACTGCCTTATAAAATTGACCTTTTAACCTAATAGGGATTATTTTATCACACAGAATACCTGATGCTTTTCTCCACTTTGTCCATCCACACTTAATCCTGTGTTTCATATCCTCTTCGAAACATTTATTTTATTGAAGTCTATAGTAATTTTTAGATAATTTTATCATTGACTGCAAAATTGTATAATTATATATTAAATTTAATATATTGTATTTATTATTTTTTTGTTTAGTATCGATTCAGTTCTAAGGATTTTTAATGAAAGGACTATACAATTCATCACACATATTTTTCATAAAAGCTCGATAAACAATTTTGAGAAGTTTCAGAGATTAAACAGTTGCATAAAATTATTTAAATACAGAATTTGTTAATGGAATAGTTATTTAATTTACTCATACAATACTCAATTTATGTTTTTATTGCCTAGAGGGAAATTAAAATTTCTTTAAAATACATCTGTGGTTAACATAAAACTGGCGTAGAAAATATACTTGAATAAAATGCAAGATATTATTAAAAATATTAACCACCCGATTGAAAAAATTTTTAAAACTCAAAAAACATATTGGAAAAATGTATTGTACAGAGTAGCTGATGTACTTTTATTATTATGTTCACAAGGGTTTCCTCTAAAAGCAGTTAATTATCTTATTGATGGCAATGTTGGTAATGGGAACGATGATGAAGATAATTATGGGACACTACAGAATGGTAATTTCATTAGATATTTAAAACTTATATCTAAACACGATGATTTCTTAGATAACCACATGAAAGAATTTTCTAATAAAAATGAAGGAAGTACATCATGCTTTTCTCTTACTACTTTTAAAGAATTTATAATGTTAATGGAACAGAAAGTATACAATGCAGTTATTGAAGAAATTAAAATAGCTAAATATTATTCGATTATTATTGACGCTACACCAAGTAGTGTTTTAAATGGTGATATTGAACCTTCATTTATATTCCGATATGTCCAAAAGGATGGCAAAGAAGTAGAAAGATTTTTATGCTTTCTTAATAACACTGATAATGGGACTGAAGATTTAGCAAATGAAGTATTTGATATCCTCAAAGCTAACAATTTAGATATTAAAGATTGTCGAGGATTAGGATATGACCCTGCATCTGATATGTCAGGTAAATATTTAGCATTACAATCTAGAGTAAAAGAATCGTGTACATACGCAAATTACATGCCATATTCCGTTTACACATTAAACTTTGTTGCTGAAAGTTCTGCTAAGTGCCATTATATAGCATATAAGTGTTACACTCTTATTGATGAATTATTAAAATTTTTCTGGGTATCAACTTATCATTGGCAAGTATTGATGGAATGTTCAACAGAAAATGTCTCTAATAAAATATCTGATAAGAACTGGTCAAATCATGATGAAACATGGTATGGATTATCGGAAAACTGGACAGAAATAATCAAGGCATTATATAAAATTTTTAATAATGAAATTGAAAACGTACAATCAAGTTATGAGGCTGGAAAATTATTGAATCAGTTAGAAAGTTTAGAAATATGTATAATAGTTTCGGTCTGGAGCGATGTGCTAGAACAAATTAATCAGACTGGTAAGAAGCTCCAAGAGATATCAATTGATCTTATATCAATTATATCCATGCATAGTTCTTTGATTCAGTACATAAGTGATTTAAGAGATAAATTTGATTATTATGAGACAAAATGCATTGAGAAATCTGGAATCAATGAATATATCACTGAAGATTGGAATAATTTGGGAAGAAAGAAAATATCACATGATGGTGAATTGCTACATAATTTAAAGGAGATGTTTAAAACTCAAGTTTTTATTCCAATTTTGGATTCTCTAATTACTGAACTAAAAAAAAGGGAACTTGCATATGTCGAAATGAATAATACATTTGGATTCTTTTTTCACCTTGCTAAAATGATGCCTTCCGAAGTTGAAGATAAAGCTAAATCATTTCAAAATTGTTTTCCTAATGATCTTTCTATTGAATATTTTCCTAAAGAATGTGTCGAACTTCATAGACTTCTACTAAATTTATCAACCGATTTTCCTAAAACAATTTTAGAATTATATCAGATGTTACAAGAAATTGGAAAACAAAATATTTTTCCAGAAGTTAATATTGCTTTAAGAATGTTTTTGTGTGGCCCAGCATTTTATTCTTCTAAAGAATTTAATAATGGTCATGTGGTGTTTAATCAAATAATACGTGATCATGATTTTCATGATTATGGTTCTCATGATAACGATGATGATGCCCATGATAATGATGGTCCTCGTGATAATGATGACAATGATAATGATGGTCCTCGTGATAATGATGACAATGATAATTATGGTATTCGTATGAGCTTATTGGAGAAAATTAAGTTATTGGGTTTTAATGATGGTGATGATGTCAATTATGGTAATGAAATGAAAGTATTGGAGAGAATAAAGACAAACCAATTATCCAGAAATGTAAATTATTTTCGTGATGGCCAAGATTACAAACCTATATTAACTATAGAATCGGATTTGACTAAAAGTTTAAAATATGATGATATTATTGAACAGTTTAGTCAAAGTCTGTTAGAACGTTATGGTTATTGAATATTAGAATTAAATTCCAGAAACAAACTCTTATATTATCCAATATCTTCTTCTAATATATTCATGAGATTCTCTCCTGCAAATAAACTTATGTCCATTGGTAATTCTATGTGTAATATTGATTTACTTAATACATTACTTACTGAGTTATCAAATTCATTATTTATATAATTTATGTATGTTCACTCACATTGTAACTTATATTTTAGTTTATTTGGATAATATGTAACCAATAATATATATGTAATCTTAGAATATATTATATTATTAAGTTTATTTTATGATATAACTACCTATATACTTTGTTTAATTTAAACTATTTCAAAACTATTATCAAATGAAAATATTATTATTGGATATTTTTTTTTCTTATATATAAATAATTTTATATAATAATTTCTTATATATAAAATTACAGACAGTGTACAAGATTATTCTTAAAATTTCTTATTTTAGTAATCATAATGTTTGAAAGCTTTTGATTAATTGAAAAAAAATAGATTTATTTTTAATCATGTTACTCAAAAAGTAAATAATATCATAATATTATAATACAAATTAAACATTATAAATAAATAATAATTGTTTAAAATTATAAAACTATATGTGTGACAGCAGCTTTTTTTTATTTAAATTTTTTTACATTATTTCAATAATAGATGCTGATTGGAGTCCTAGTAGAAAAATAAAATATGCATTAATAACAATGTAGAGAATCATCAATGGTACTTGCAGCCAAACTTGTTAGAAATAATGTGGTATTTTTAGCAATATCAAACATTGTTCTGAAACCCTTAAATCAGGAAAAGAAAATCGATCTATATCAGGTATAGTAAAAAAAAATATTTTTGTCGATATAAGAGGACGTCGTACACACAATTTTTAAGGGGTTCTGTATAGGCAAGTTTTTAGATATTTTAATAAAAATAAAAATCTAACAATTAAAAAATATTTCAATACAATTTAAAAGCAATTAAAAAATAGTCCTGTGTTAGTATAATTTTTTATTGTGGTGTAATCACTAATTATGGTATTTGTTTAAAAATACGTTTACGTAAAATAAATAAAATGTTTTATAAATCAACTTCAAAGGATTTTATCGAAAATCGCCATGTAAAATTTAGATTATTTTACGATGTTTAAATTTTTATAAAGGTCATCAAATGCTAAAACCACTCAGATTCTCAGAAACGTGCACCTCCCAAAATACGTTTTACCTAGTTTTTAGTAGTTATTTATTAATATTTCATAATAAAAATATGTTACTGGTATAGGACTATTTTTAATCACTTCTGAAATATATTTAAATATTTTTCAATTTTAATTTTTCTAAAATCTTCTTTAAAATTGTCTGTACAAAAGTGAGTGTGTAGCGTTTTCTTAATATTGTAGTTGAATTCCGGGACAATTGAATGTTACTACTACCACTAGTAAGTAGTATCACAGAATATAACTGTTCATACATAATAAAGGAATGGATAAGCCACTGTATTGTTTAATTCTGTGACCACAGTTATAGATACTATGGTTCTATAGTTGATCAACAAGGTGTGATTTTTTAACTCCCAGAGTTTCTTATCTGAAATGTATAAAATACTTTCTAATCAATAACACGATCTAGCATATTATAATTAGTAGGTACAACAATATCAATATTATTGTTGACTATCGTATATTTATTATTTTTGATTTTTCAACAATTGTCAATTAAGAAAGTTGAAAAATAATTTAAATTTCATGCTTTGAGTTTTGACATAAAATAAAATCAGTCAAACTAGGAGGAATGAAGTGGATAAAAGAATAAAAAATGTTCGGGGATGAATAATTTTTTTAGTGCTGGTGTAAATACTTGATTATAAGGCAATACTGTTTAACAATTATTACTTTCATAGAACAAACCATAGATAAATATAATAATATTTAAAGTTGTAACAAAAAATATATTGTATATACTTATTAGTTATTACGTGGATAGTTTTTTTTTAGTTTTATTAACTTTTTTTGTTTCTTGATTAGAATTTGAAGATTCAGCATGTTTCATAAAACATAATTTTAACGGTTCTAAAAGTCAATTTTATACTATTCAAAATCAATTAGTACAATGAAGTATAAAGTAGTATTATATATATATATATACTTAATAAGAAAATAATTGTAGTGGCGCACACAGAGCAGTACAGGGGTGTTGGTTAAGACCCCTATTAAAATGGGTTTGGGTATATTAATTAATAGGTATATGATTTACAAATGTGATTTGACACTCTTCACAGAAAATACTTTTGTGTTACTGATTATAATTGTTATTTGTTAGCTATTTTTTAATTATACCTACCTTATCTTTTTAGATACTGAAGGGTGAAGTTCATTACTAGTAGATGGTTCAGCACAACATTGTTTAGCATCAGGATGACCAAAATCAAATGATTCATTGAAATTTGAATTTTGGGTGAAATCTACCGACTGGTCATTACTTAGTGCTAAGCTAACACTTTCATTACTAATAGAAATAAGTGTTAACTTTATTGAGATTGCACACTTCTTAAGTTGTAATCTCTTTAAACATACCTAGCAAAGTATAGAAAAATAATATCTATTATATTGAGTTACTTACACTACATATTGAACATTATTTACTAAATAAATATTAAATAAACAATATGTATTTATAGTATATTTACTAGCTCCTTGACCTGACTCCCAAGTACTAATAATGTCACATTCTTTAAAATGTTTGGCACAAACCCTATGACTTTTTTTAAGTTGAATCCCTAAAGCTTCTTCCCACAATATTTTTCTACACTTGTCTTTAGGCACTCCAAAAAGTAAGTGAGGCTACATGTAGTTCACTAACACAACAATAACTTGGTATTTTTATGACTAATTATTTATTTAAATATCTAACTAAAACTTAATTAAATAGTTTAAAGTTCGTCCAGTTAAGATTAGAAAAACTTTATAATTGATTATCTCATAACAAATTGGAGGCAAAATATAACTGTTATGCACTCGGCATGGAAATTCTTAATCCATAATGTTTGGTAATATTTATATTTATACATAATAATAATTATTATTTTTAAATATGTTTGCATTTTGGTAAATAATTGATTGTCAATATTTCTTTACCAGGGAGGGCTAGTAACCAGTGAGTAAAATGTTCAATTTCATAAGAACCTTTTGGTGGGACTCGTTTTTTTGCAACACATATTATAGGTCGTTGCCACGATTTAAGATAATTATCTTAAATCTTGGTCGTTGCTCAACTATAGTCATAGATAATAAATATATGGATGGGCTACTCCTATATTGAATGTGCATGGGGTTGCGGTCCATTTTAAAGAAGAGAGAAGTCACTATTAGAGTGTTTCTCTCTCTCGCATGGGGTATATTTTAAGGTTATGTTAAACTAATTTATAGTGAAATCGTGAAGAAATTATCTATGGTGATAACAGTTGTTTTCAAATATTGATAATGTATTGTGTTTACATTTATGTTAATATTGATTATTGAATATTATAATATAATATAATATATATTTATAAATAATATTATATACAATATATTAAAGTATTAATTCCGAAGATATGGATGAAAAATAAGCCACCCCATATAATTCATATAAAATTACCAATGATAAGATGGCAATGTTCCATCCATATATATTTTATTATCTATGACTATAGTATCTATAACCGTAACGTTGGTGGGACGTACGCCCGGCGAACCTTGGTTATGCGAGAACCGCGACCGCAGAAGTGCTCACGCGTGCACAGGGCCGCGGAGGCGTCATTAGGCACGCATGCGCACTACGCCACACCGTCATAGATAATAAAATTATTATCCGTAACGGCCGTCTGTCATCCACCGCAAGTTTTCCACGACGTATGAAAGAATTATTTTTCTGACGTTCAAATCCCGAGTGTCTTATTTTGCAATTGAAATAATATGATGCTTGCGACCAACTTTTAAAAGATAATAATTTTTAAATATAATTTATCTGATGTATTCAACATCAAGATGTTGTAACATCTGAATATTCTGTGGTATAATAATCGTATTTAATCTCTAACAAATTATCTGTTTTTAATGTGATTGCTTTTTATTGAATTTTTCAGCGGATAAAGTCGATCACTTGCGATGGCGTGTAATTGTTGATTCTAGACTTGATTAGACTGTATATTCAAGAAATTGGTCAAATCGATTAAACTTCATTGGCAGTGTAAGTACCTATTTACTAAATTTGTATTAATTGATAAAGCAGTAGGAAACAGTGACCCTCGGTTATTTTGGTTCTACATTATTTTTCCAATAAGTCAGTTCCAACATTTCTTTGTTATTTTGTATGCCATCTATACATTAATGCTTCATCGGTCTTCTTTCCAATGGCTGTCATTCAATTGATATTCTTACTCTCGTCGTTTTTTCTTTACACATGCCATAATCGAACAATGGGAGTCTGACCATTTAGCTGATATGTTAAGTATTCAAATAATAGTATTTAAATACATTTTTTTTGTATTTGAATACTATTTTGAAGACTTTACAAAAGAAATATTCAAATTTTCTGAATACTTTATTGGTACCTATATTTTTATTCACCTAAAAAATACTTTTTTTCTTGACAATAAATAATAAATTTGAGGTAAAATATGTTTTATTTTTTTATAAAATGTAAATTGTTGTAGCTAATATCCAATATACTCCTTAACTACATACACTATACTTTATAGGTAGGTAGCTGGTAAGTACTTACCTATAATTATAGTTATCCTAATTCTTACAAAATTAACTTTTATTTTTAATTGTGTCCAATATAATTTGCGAGTATTAATTTATCATAATTGAAGTAGGTATTTGGAATGTCATTTTTTCATTAATTATGTTTTACCAATAAATAGGTATAAAATAATTAAAAATTTATGTGGACCTATAATATATTTTAGATTCTTTTTTTGTATATACCTACATACCTATTTACGATAAAATCAATTGTGAAAAGTAAATTTGTTTATTATAGCCAAAAGGTACCTAATAATTAAATAATCAATAATTTATTAATGTTTATCTTAATGAAATTGTAAAAATTCGATATATTTATATATGATATATTATACATTAAATATGATACGTACATTATTTAAGACCATCAAATGTATCCACCCAACTGTCAAATTTACATATTTTTATATTTAAATTTTAAATATGTAGATATAGATGTCTGATATTGAGTATTATTATTAACTAGAATGACTTGTTTTAGTTTGTTGGTATTATAAGTTGTAACTTAAGAAGTAAGTCCATAGACAAATTCCGACTTGTCAAAAAGCACATAGATAATATAATATTATATAAGTAATTTTAATCTTCTAAAAGTAAATGTAATAACAATATTTATAGGTACTTAGTAAACCAAGTAGTAAACATTGCTAGATAAATTAAACTCTTTTTATATTATATCTTATAATATATGCATCATGCATGTGTATAAGTGTATTATAATAATTATATGTTTTATTTTATTTTATTAAGTAAAAATATTTTAAATTTTCAAAAATAGTGTGTTTATAAATCGATTGAATTGAAGGTGCATTAATAATTATTAAAAAGTAAAAAAATGACAAAGTTTATGAGTTTAAAAAATATGTAGGTAATTTATCTGTATGGTTATTGAGTATAGTATCAATACAATATTATCTTATCGGGATTTGGGCACAGTGCTTGGCGCTGGGGCGACATTGACAATCACCAATCATCACTATATAATCAAAATACAATAACAAAGGAAGGGGAATTTGGTAATGATATGGCCGTCTGGGCGATACAATTAATCGCCTGATATGCAAGTGGATTGCAGAACAATACGGAAAAAGTTAACGTGTATTTACTGTGTGTTTGTGATGCATGTATATCTTTATATTTCTTTATTATTTATTTTATTTATTCTTTTATTATTGATAATTATATTATTATAATAATATAATGTATAAAAATTCAGTATCATATTTAATTGCAAATTTCTAGCAATAATAGGTGTTGAAAATTAAAAGATTTCTAATGATGTCGATTTTAACAAATAGTTATTGATATGTTTAGTGAAATAAAAGATAGACGCTTACATTCTAACTATAAAAACTTTTATTATTTTGTAAATTATATTTTAGTGTTTTTATATGGTATTAATTTTGGTTTAATAAATATCTTTTAGATTAGTATATAATTGTTGTATTCTATGCTTTTCAAAAATGAATAATTTTTAATCGCCCTTCCACTTTCAAAGTCACGAGCCACCACTGGTTTTGATCATACAATCTTGGGCCATACTTCACAGCCATACAGTAATATCTGTGATAGATGTAAAGGGTAGCAAACTAACATTTGCCCCTGGATACTCGTTCAAGAAAGTCTCTTAGGCCCCATTCATAAAAAAATGTACTGTCAGCTTCAATAATATATAGACGTACCTAGTTTACCTAAGCTTTCATGGAATTTCTGACAATCTAAATGGTCTTCTCTATCACTCAATTATGCTGCCTGGGATATCAGTAGGTATTTCACTAATCATCCCTTGTTACATTAGGTTCTAAGGCCTCTCCTTATCCAGGCATCTAATTGTGGCTTACTTTTGTCTATGCCTTGAGCCTTGGTCATTCTCTTCTTCCTTCTCATTCTCCACTTCCTTAACTCATCACCTTTGTACAGTTATAACCTCGATGAGTTATGTAAAATC
This sequence comes from Pemphigus obesinymphae, assembly GCA_025469235.1. Classification (NCBI taxonomy): domain Eukaryota; kingdom Metazoa; phylum Arthropoda; class Insecta; order Hemiptera; family Aphididae; genus Pemphigus; species Pemphigus obesinymphae. The sequence goes on along the minus strand of JAIPRL010006008.1, from coordinate 16,319 downwards.
CTCTTTGTTTGTCCTCTTTTTTTTTTTTTATAATATATTATGCTTTTAAGACATTAAAACATTTATTACTTGCTGTGTTTCATAATTTTGTCTAAAGTAAAGTCATTTATTTCAAAATATAATATATATGCATAATATACTTATCACGTTGATGGACATTACTGCTATAGCAGTAATATTAAAGATTGATGCCGGGGGTCCCTTTCATAAATCGTTGCTATAGCAATGTAGTGTAGTGATATTTTATATGGAAGAGTAGGTTGTTTTGATAGAATACATTGTTCAGAAACATTAGGCACTGTCAATCTAAAGTTGATACATTATAATTATAATAGTTTTTCTTGTCATATTCTATTTTTGGCTGAAATGTGGGTTCTTCATTATTGAATAACAATAAAAAAAAAAACTAAAAAAGATATTCTACTTGAATTTTCATCATAACTCTGCCATTTCTAATATTAAAGTAATTTAACCATCACCAAATTTAAAGAGATGATCATTATCTATGCTTTGTCAACCTATTTTTTTTTTACAAAATTTTAATTTTGAATAGATATACAACTATTTTTAAATCCCAATAATTTAAATAAATATATTTTTCTTTAAAATTTAAATTTTGTAATAGTTAGACGGATACAGCAAATGCGGTTATTACGTCCTCTTAAGGTTACTATGTATTTCAAGAATCCTGTCTTACCCCTTACCCTCTCCCACTGAGTGTTTAGGGACATTGGGTTCATAGTTATTACAATTATTTATTTTATTGTATAATATAATGTATATTATATGGAATAACAAAAATAATTATTTTATTGATTAATATAACAAAATTAGGTACATATTTTTTTGTAAATAACATATGTTAATTTACAAAAACATATATATATATTTAATTTATTATTAAATTTAATTTATTAGTCTATAGTCATTTTTAGATAATATCGTCATTGACTGAAAAGTCTTATAATTTAATTTGTTTGTATTTGTATTTTATTTGTTTAGTATCGAACCAGTTCCAAGGATTTTTAATGAAAATACTATACAACGCATCACACATATTTTTCATAAAAACATGATAAACAATTTATAGAAGTTCCAGAGATTATACAGTTATAAATACATAATTGTTTGAATACAGAATTCATTAATGGAATAGTTATTTAATTTACTTATACACTACTCAATTTAAGTCTTAGTTGCTTAGAGAGAAATTTAAATTTCTTTAAAATATTTATATGGTTCACAAAAAGCAGGCGTAAAAAATACACATCAATAAAATGGAAGATACTATTAGAAAAATTAATCAACCGATTGAAGAACTGGTTAAAACACAAAAACCATATTGGGAAAATGTATTGTACAGAGTAATTGATGTATTTAAGTTATTATGTTCTAAAGGGTTTCCTCTAAAAGCAAATAATTATGATGATGATAATGATGGTAATGATATTGAAGATAATTATGGGACATTACAGAATGGTAATTTCATTAGATACTTAAAACTTATGTCTAAATTTGATGATTTCTTAGATAAACATATGAAAGAATTTTCTAATAAAAATGAAGGAAGTACATCATGCTTTTCTCTTACTACTTTTAAAGAATTTTTAAGGTTGATGGAACAGAAAGTATACAATGCAGTTATTGAAGAAATTAAAATAGCAAAATACTTTTCGATTATAATTGACACTACACCAAATAGTATTTTATATGATTATATTGAACCATCACTTATATTCCGATATGTCCAAAAAAATGGTAAACAAGTAGAAAGATTTTTATGCTTTCTTAAAAATACTGATAATGAGATTGAAAATTTAGCAAATGAAGTATTTGATATCCTTAAAGCTAACAATTTAGATATTAAGGATTGTCGAGGATTAGGATATGACCCTGCATCTCATATGTCGGGTAAATATTTGGCATTACAAACTAGAATAAAAGAATCTTGTATATATGCTGATTACATCCCATATTCTGCCTACTCTTTAAACTTTATTGCTGAGACTTCTGCTAAATGCCATTATTTTGCATATAAGTGTTATAATCTTATTGAAGATTTATTTAAATTTTTTTTAACATCAACTTTTCATTGGAAAGTATTAATAGAATGTTCAATAGAAAATGGTTCTAATAAAATGTCTGATAAGAACTGGTTAAAACATGATGAGTTATGGTATGGTTTGTCAGAAAACTGGACAGAAATAATCAAGGCATTATATAAAATTTTTAATAATGAAATTGAAAACATACAATCAAGTTATAAGGCTGAAAAATTATTGGATCAGTTAGAGACTTTAGAAATATGTATAATATTTTCGGTCTGGAGTGATGTGCTAAAACAAATTAATTTGTCTGATAAGAAGCTTCAAGATATATCAATTGATCTTATATCAATTATATCCATATATAGTTCGTTGATTCAGTACATAAGTGATCTAAGAGATAGATTTGATTATTATGAGACAAAATGCATTGAGAAATCTGGTATCAATGAGTATAGCTCTGAGAATTGGAATACTCGGGGAAGAATGAAAAAATTAAATGATGATGAATTCCAACAAAATTTAAAGGAGATGTTTAAAACTCAAGTGTTTATTCCAATCTTGGATTCTCTAATTATTGAGCTAAACAAAAGGGAACTTGCGTATGTCGAAATGAATAATAAATTTGGATTCTTTTTTCACCTTGCTGAAATGACACCTTCTGAAGTTCAAGATAATGCTAAATCATTTCAAAAATGTTATCCTTATGATCTTTCTATTGAATATTTTTCTAAAGAATGTGTTGAACTACATAGAGTTCTACTAAATTTATCACCTGATTTTCCTAAAACAATTTTAGAAATATATCAGAAGCTACAAGAAATTGGAATACAAGATGTTTTTCCAGAAGTCAATATTGCTTTGAGAATGTTTTTGTGTGGTCCAGCTTCTTATTCTTCTAAAAAATTTAATAATGATCATGTGGTGTTAGATCAAAAGATATGTGATCATGATATTGACGATTTTCATGATTATGATTCTCATAATATTGAAGATGATGATAATGATGATGCTTCAGATAATAATGATGCTTCAGATAGTGATGATGCTTATGATAATGATGATGTTTATTATAATAACAATGATAATTATGGTATTAGTATGAGCATATTTGGTTTTGATGACAATGATATGAACGTGTTGGAGAAAATAAAAACATACCTAAAAACCAGAAAAGTCAACTTTTTTCAAGATGACCTAGAATACGAACCTATATTAGCTATAGAAGCAGATTTGACTAAAAGTTTAAATTATGATGATATTATTCAACAGTTTAGTCTAAGTCTATTAGAACGTTATAGTTATTGAATATTAATGTATGTTATTTCTTATATATTATTCATTATTTATAACTTATAATTTAAATATTAACATAAAGTAGTATATGTATATAAAATTACAGTATACAAGATTAATTATAAAATTCACTGATTTTAGTTAATATGTTTGAAAACTTTTAATTAATTATAATAAAAAGATTGATTTTGAATTATGTTACTCAAAAAATAAAAACTTTATTATTTCATAATGTTATAATACAAATAAATAATGGTTGTTTAAAATTATAAAACTGTATATGTGTGCAGCAGCTTTTTTTTAATTAAAATTTTTATTTGTATGCATATAGTTCAATAATAGAGGCCGATTGGAGTCCTAGTATGAAAAATTATAGTAATACACATCAGTAATAATAAAATAAGTAGGTAAATTAATGATATGTATAGTACCTCAGTAGGTAAACTATTCTGTATTTATAGAACTAGCTGCCCAATATTTAAATTTTGTCAAAATACTTAAAAAAAACTTTAGAAAGTAAATATGTCCCTGAATTATTAAAATATAGACTAAATGATTCCAATGTTGGTATATTAGTTATAGATAAATTAAATTATGTTAACATGAATTATAAACTAATTATTAATATTGTATTATATATATATGTCTGTCGTAAAAGGCAACTAATTGAGGTTGTATCAGGTTAACCACCAGCTTAAAATTTGTCTAGTATGAAGAACCCAAAACAGAATGTAAGCAAGTTGTCTTATTTCCGATGTGTACAGGGAAAACAAGTGAAAGGAATTTCTGTAGTTCCGTATGGTAAGGGATGAGGTGAGCGGTTCCAGATGTTTCATCAACCATATATGTAGATTTACGCAATGAATATGATATTAACGGTGTAAGGAAAGCACAAACGTGTTTTGGGTTAGATTCGTAGTTGAGTTTGTAATATAGATACAAAGTGAAATTGTGTTCATATGTAATTTTTAAAATTACTCCATGCTACGGCATAGTTTATGTTCTCTTCTACAAATTTTATAATGGGTAAATTTATTCTAATATTAATTATAAATAAACTGTAGTAAGAATGTGGTATGTAGATTTACTATGTTATGGGTATGTGAGATAGAGACAACAAACATGTTGGTAGCGTCCTTTTAATGATTTACTATCAAGTAGCTTCACAAGTTTATTAAATGATAATACATTTTCAAAACAGAAACACAGTAACTACCAACTACCATAGACTTTTCAGCCAATGTCGACGAGTATAAATTTGTAGATTATTATAATATTTAGAAAACAAGGTCACAATGTTTTATTATCTCATTTATTCAACGACCACTCGGATGTTCAGTTAATTGGCTCTTCTGTAAAATTTTCCAATTGGTGTAGATTCTGTGTTTTAGTTTTGGACAGCCGTGCTGTAGTGGTGAATAATCCACAACTACTACTAGTAAATATAACCATACAAAAGTAAGTGTATACATAAAAAGTGAATGAGACAATGTTACCACCCATACCACACTCCTCCCCAGGTAAATATAGAACAAATATATATATATAAATAATATATATATGAACGTATCAAATTAATAAACTAATATTACAAATTACAAAACAAAATCCTGAAACCTAGAAGGTGGTCGGCGGTCTCTCACTGGTCAGATATAGTGATGGGCGGCGATTCTCGATAGTCGATCGATCTTTTGAATCGATTCGAATCGGAAAAAAAAGTAGATCTATAAAAGAATCGTTAACAAAATATCGATCTTTGGAAGAATCGATCTAAATAAAAAAATCAAAATTCTATTTGACTAAAAAAGAAGTCTACATTTTAACTTTTTTGGAACAAGTTATGTTTATAACACCAATAAAAAGTAACTTACAAAAAACGTCTGTAATAGTCGATTCTTAATTAATTTAGTTTCTTTTTTTTCTACCAATTTAGTTTAATAGCCACTCTCCACCTCGTCATAGTTTATAAAAATGAAGCTTGGTAATAATCAAAAATTATTAAAACGTAATAAAAAATGTGCACTAACACTATAACGTATTCGAAATTGTCACATGTGCTCCTATCAGTAATTTCAATGATTGTTATCAAATTTCGATTCGATTCAATCTTTACAAAATTGGATCGATTCAAAAAATCGATCTTCTGTGTGAAAAAGATCGATTCAGATTGCCCATCTCTAGTCAGACATTTTGATCAATAACAATTCTTCCTGGGGATGACTAACCTGTATCGGCCAGTCACCAACAATATATATATATATATACCTAACCTAACCGTATGTTTCTAAATTCATCAGATTGTTGCGGTTGGATTTGATTGTTCCTAATTATTACTGCAGATGGCCAATCCACTGGAGGGGTGGTAATTAATCGGATTAGCTTATCTAGAATCAGACATTATACGACTGGTTGAATTTAAAACCAGATGGATTTCATAAAAACTGTTCACGCCAAAAGTTAATGATTTAAAATATTGATATAGTGATGAATAAATAATAATTTGATTTAAATAAAGTTCTAGATATAAATAAGAAGTATAATTTTTATTATAATAATTAATAATATAAAGATAATTATTACGGTTACAAGCATTAACCGACATATTCCAGCCCATTAAAAAATGCGTTCCTAAATACCCAACAATTCGCTACATTAGTTGATGAATTTAGAGACACACGGATTGTACATGTAAAGGCTCCCAGACAACTGTCATAGCATGAACAGGCTATATATATATATATATATTATATATATAATGGGTGGTAAACTGGCTTCCAATGTAAACAGTCGCAATGTTGGCCAAGTACACCAGTCGTGGCTTTATGGGACCGTCATTATCATAATTGGCTACCCTGTAAACACGCTATTGGTCATATACTATGTTCTTATCATTTTTAGTTCAACTGCCGTCTGCTATCCACCGCAGGTTTAATACGAAGATTGAAAGAATTTTGTCATCCTGAATGTTTTAGTTTTTAAATATTTTTTCAAATGTGTTTATTGGCTGGTATTTAATTCAAATATGAGTCTTGTGATCAACTTTAAAAAAATTAATAATTTTTAAATTAAATTTATCTGATGAGAATGATATATAGGTGTGTAGTTTATTCTGTGGTATGATAATAATCGTATTAAATCTCTAATTATCTGTTTTTAATGTTATTACTTTTTATTGATTTTGCAGGAAATAAAGTTGATTACCTACGATGGCATATAATTGTTGATTCTAATTTATATTAGACTGTATATTCAAGAAATTGATTAAATCGATTAAACTCCTTTGTTAGAGTAAGTATTTACTTTTGATAAAGTAGTAGGAAACATTGACTCTCAGTAACGTCAGTTTAACGTGGGGTCCGGGGGGGGGGAGTTTCTTCTGTTAGAGCTATCTTTGTCACTGTCTTACAATTATTTTGGTTCTATATTATTTTACCAATCCGTCGGTTCCAACATTTCTTTGTTCTTTTGTATACCATTTTGTACATTAATACTTCCTTGGTCTTCTTACGGTTGTCATTGAATTGATATCCTTACTCTGGTAATTTTTTCTTTATGCATGCCATGGTCGAACTTTAGTAGTCTGACTATTTAGTATATAAAGTTATTAAAGGTATCTACATATTTTATTAACCCGATGTTGTCGGAAAATGGTAATAGTAATTTCTTTTACGTCGTGAATTAGGTTCATTATTATTATTATATCTTTCACAATACCTTATTTTAAAACTATACTAATTTTTGTTTTGATCATGCAATCTTGGGCTACACTTCACAGCCATATCTGTGGTGGATCTAATAGGTAGCAAACTAACATTTGCCCCTAGACCCTCGTTTAAGAAAGCCTTCTGGGCCCCACCCATAAAAAAAATGTACTGTCAGCTTCAATAATATGTAGACGTACTTGGTTTACATGGTTATAGCGTTTTCCACCTAGCTGTACTATTGCACCGATGTTGCACTTGAACAGTTCACTAATAATTGCTGATAATCGTGATCAGTACATACAAGTACAAGAGCAGTGTTTTTTTATCAAATTATAATTTTATTATCACACAAATTAAATTGGACTACTCCACTACGGAGTTTTTGTCTTAAATTAATTTTATTAAACAAAATTGTATTATTACTAAATTATGATGGCAGATGAATATAATTTAATAATTAAAATTAATTCAGAATCTTTTTTATTCGAAGTGAATGATTCTGCTTTAGATTTTATTCAGCACGCTGGTAAGTGCTAGGAATATTGAATAAATAAATAAAATACATTTATATAAATATTAATTAATTTATAATTACTTAGGTCCAAATGAATGTTTACCCACATTGGTAACATTTCTAATAAGTTGTTTTAAAGATGGTTCCGTTGAACTAAATTTGAGTGATCATAAGTCATCTACATTTTCAGTGTCAATTCCCAAAAGGTAAATGTGTGTGTTTTTATTTTTTAATATGTCTTATAGTATTATACATTTATGCTGGAGTCAAACTTTTGTAAATGGTGAATATTTGTTTGAAACAAAAACTTCACAATAGGTACACTATAGTATATATTATTTAATATACTAGCTGTCATACTGACTGTAGTACCCACTATATTATTATTTTCGTGGTACGGGTATCTATTATATTTGTGGACTTTTGCAATTGGTTGACTTCACATATTATTTTATAATAAATTATAATAGTTCATAATATATGTTTATTAAATTTTTTATTTTATTTTAGGAATATTGATTTTGTTGTTGAATATATTGAACATGTCATTGACTAGAGTAACCCAAATTCAAATAGAAATATTGAAATTTTGACTAAAAATGGAAAATGTCATAATATATATAATTTAACAATATTATTTTGACTTAGTTAAGTTCATATTTCTATACAGATAATGTGAACAAAATCAATTCCAATGCCACATGGACTGAAGGAATTACAATGTTTATGTTGGAGCAATATGGCAAGTGGATGACCTATGTAGGACCCATGAAAAAGTAAAAAAAAAAAAAATTGATATTTGGAAAAAAATATCATCTGATATAAAAGAAAAATTTGAAATTAAATATACTTATTTATAAGTGGAGAATAGGTATAGAACTGTGTGTAAAAGAACGAAAACCATAGTTGATAACAATAAAAATACAGGTGCGTCACGTATGGATGACTTTTTTGAAAAGGAGTGGAATTCGATAACAAATAATGATGATAGTATATTGCCTGAAGTTTTACGTAGTACTATTTGGTTTATGGCGGTTGTCATAAAGCCAAAAAAATTGAAAAAAGATAATACTAAAATGTTGTTATTGGACTTCCTCAAGGAAAAAGAAATGGCAAGGAGAAAGATGACATAAAGAGAAAACGGACCTCATAAAAGTTTTTTTGACAAATAAATTATTTAGTAACTATTTCTAGATATGGTATAAATTTTTATATTAAGTTTGTTATTTTTATAATATGTATATATACATTTAAATTGCAAATGTATTATATATAAATTATTATTTTCAATTCATTAGCTATTTTAAGTCTTATAAGTTATAATAATTAATTTTTTTATTAGGTGGTGTTATTATCTTTTTATTAATTTAAAAATATATTATGTTATAGGTATTATACTGTATTAATTATTATATAATAAAGAAAAGTATTGTTCTAAAAATATTGTAAACTATTTTTAATTGCATCTTTTTTAGCTTCTCCATTTCTTCTGAGAACTTAATTGGAATCAATTACTTCAATATTGTGGTCTACGATTACTCTTACTTCATTGTCTACTTCATACTCAATATAATCATTCATGTCTATACACATGTTATGTAACACGTAATATGAAATGATACATTTAGTCATTTTATCCACAAAATGCATAGGTATCAATCTGTAATAGCTGGCTGATTCGAGATTTAAGCTGTCCAAATGCATTTTTGATTAAAAGTCTGGTAGCACAAAATGTTTTATTAAATATCCTTTGTTCTTCAGTCAAGTTCCCATAATTCTTGAATGGTACTAACAACCAATTTCTTATACTATAAGCTCCATCACCAATTATATGATATTTGTTTTCACATATTAAAAGAAGATTTTTACTAATGTCTGATAGAACAAATACTCTGGCGTCATGCATTTTTCCTGGAGTACCAGTGAATATATTGATACATTATTTTTTATAGTCACATATTACTTGAAGTGTTATTGATGGTATGTCATGTCTATTAGTATAATATGTATTTTTAATTTTATGAGCAGGAGTACGTATTGGTATTGAAGATCCATCAATACAACCAATAACGCCTGGCATTCCAGATACCTAATTTTTAAAAAGACAATTTTGGGATATTAACTGAATATTAAGGATGATCATAAATATACCTTCTGAAACTGTCGCGTTAAACTAACATTCCATTTATTAAAATTAATAATTGTAGATGAAATATCAATCAGAAAGTCAATTACTCTATTGTTTTAATTATTTAACACGGAACTGTGTAGTTAATCCAACTCCAAATCTTTCCGTATCATCTCATAAACAGCTTTTGTTTGCAGAAAACCCAATAATTATTATAATTGTTTATGTTTGACATACAATTTTATTAATTGAATATTTAAAAATTAATTATTGTCAATTTACCATAAAAATGAAACTATGCGACTTTCTGACGTTACATCAAGTTCATTACAATTTTTTTGGGGGAAAAAAACTGGACTTCTGGAATTTTTCTATAATATAATATGTAGTCTATTTTCAACTCTAAAACTGCTATTAAACTAAAAAAAAAAAAAAAATACAACTATTGAGAATTATAAATGTTGTTACATTACAATGATATCATAGATATAATATAATAATTCTGAAATAAAATAATCCATAAAATATTATGTAGCTACATAGTACCATTGATTAATTACAATTAATATTTATAATATAGTTGTAAACCTGTTTGTCTGTATAAGAATGAACAATATCTATAATAAAATTTGTAATTTTAGGTACAGGAATTTTGGATTTTTTGAACAATATAATATATTTAATAATTTCATCATCATCATTATCACTTTCGCTAGATGAAAGATAATTCATGAGACTTATAATTTTTATATTATTCATATTGAATTGATATGTAATTAATCATAAATAAATATCAAATAATAATTAATAAATAGGTATATTGAGAATGATCACTTTTTCATAAATCATCAATTATCATAATAATGATAAAGCGCACAGTCTCGGAAAGCTCGTGCGATTATCACTACACTGAGTGAAAAAATCTGGTATAGTGCAGTGATGTGGAACACAAAATTAGTAATTTGGTGCGCACTAGACGGGCAGGTGGAACATAAAAATGTGCACTAGTGCTGTCGGTGCAGCTAGGTGGAAAACGCTATTAGTTTACATAGTTTCACAGAATGTCTGACAATTTAAATGGTCTTCTCTATCACTGCTTTCTGGTATATCAGTAGGTATTTCACCAATCATACCTCGTCGCCTTTAAATCTGAAGTCTCTCCTTATCCAGGCACCCAATTGTAGTTTACGTTTTACTATGCCCTTGACCTTGATTATTCTCTCCTTCCTTTTAATTCTTCTCTTCCTTAACTCATCAGTTCATCACCTTTGCGTAATTTTAACCCTGATGAGTTATGTGATATTTTCTTTATTTGTTCTCTATTGTTGAATATTTTATATTTTTCAAACATTAATACATTTCTTACTTACTGTACTATTATAATTTCATGAAAAATAAAGGCATTTATTTAAAAATATAATATACACACATAATATATTTATATTATAAAATTATCTTAATTTTGCTCATCAACTTTATTAGATGTGATATTTATATGAATAATATTATATTTACATATGCTATTAAATTATCATTTTTATTGTAAAAAATGCCTCTTGGCCTTATTCTTTAAATTCACCACTGGGTAATATAGGTCCTTATAATACCATGTAACTTTTAAGTTCTATTGTATACAACTTGTTATTTTAAGACAAATATGTGCACTGTGCACAGTTAAAAAATAGTTTAAAAGTAAAGCAGATTAGTTATCTACTTATTATATTATATATAACTGAACCTGGCTTAATAAAATAAACAATTTTAATTTAAGGATGTTTGAATATGTGGTTTACTAAATGTAGTAATAAATATCTGTGTATGTAGGAAAATAAGTGTTTATCCAATGATTTTAATTTTGGTACTTGTTGATTATCATAGCTACTGATTAGTGAATTTTAGTGGTAAAATAAACTTAAAAACTGACCAAGTTATAGTCGTTTGAAATTTGAAAATATTGATCTAAATGTTCAGTCATTTGCAATTACACACCATATAATGTATATATATTATTTTTGTTATTCCATATAAACAGTGGCGAAGCATGTATAAACAAAATGGGTAGACAAATTTTAAAAAAATTTATATTTTTACAATTATTTATTTTACTCTAGTATAATATACTATATTATATATTATACATTTATGTAATATAAATAATAATTAATTTTATTGATTCATACAAAAAATTAGGTACCTGTTTTATATGTTGTCTACAAAAAAAAAAAAAATATATATATATATATTTACTTACATGTATTTTAGCGATGTTTATAGTTATTTGTAGATAATATCATCATTGACTGCACAATTTTTAATTATATATTTAATTTAATATGTTTGTATTTATATTTTATTTGTTTAGTATCAATTCAGTTCTAAGGATTTTTAATGAAAGGACTATACAATGCATCACACATATTTTTCATAAAAGCACAATAAACAATTTTGAGAAGTTCCAGAGATTAATACAGTTAAACAGACATACTTGTTTCAAAACAGAATTTGTTAATGAAACAGTTGTTTCTACACCACTCAATTTATGTTCTGTGTTCTATGTTTGTTGCTTAGAGAAATATTAAAATTTCTTTATAATATATCTGTGGTTAACACAAAACAGACATAAAAAATATACATGATTAAAATGGAAGATATTGTTGTTGGAAGAATTAACCAACCGATTGAAGAACTGGTTAAAACCCAAAGAACATATTGGGAAAATGTATTGTACAGAGTAGTTGATGTACTTAAGTTATTATGTTTTCAAAGGAAATCTCTTAAAGCAAATAATTATCTTTTTGATGGAGATAATGATGAAGATAAAGATAATTATGGGACACTGCAGAATGGTAATTTTATTAGATATTTAAAACTTATGACTAAACATGATGATTTCTTAGATAACCACATGAAAGAATTTTCTAATAAAAATGAAGGAAGTACATCATGCTTTTCTCTTACTACTTTTAAAGAATTTATAAGGTTGATGGAACAGAAAGTATACAATGCAGTTATTGAAGAAATTAAAACGGCTAAATACTTTTCAATTATTATTGACACTAAACCTTATACTAATTTCTATAATAATTTTAAAACATCATTTATAATCCGATATATCCGAAATGATGGTAAACAAGTAGAAAGATTTTTATGTTTTCTTAAAAACACTAATAATGGGACTGAAGATTTAGCAAATGAAGTATTTGGTATCCTCAAAGCTAACAATTTAAATATTAAAGATTGTCGAGGATTAGGATATGACCCTGCATCTCATATGTCGGATAAATATTTAGCATTACAAACAAGAATAAAGGAATCTTGTACATATGCAAATTATATACCATATTCTGCTCACAATTTACACTTTGTTGCTGAAACTTCTGCTAAATGTCATCCTATAGCATATAAGTGTTACATTCTTATTGAAGATTTATTAACATTTTTTTGGGTATCAACTTATCATTGGCAATTGATGGAATATTCATTAGTAAATATCTCTAATAAAATTACTAATAAGCACTACTTAAATCATGATGATTTATGGCATGGTTTGTCTGAAAATTGGACAAAAATAATTAAGTTATTATATACAATTTTTAATGATGAAAGTAAAAACTTACAATCAAGTTATGAGGCTAAAAAATTTTTGGATCAGTTAGAGATTTTAGAAATATGTATAATAGTTTCGGTCTGGAGTGATGTGCTAAAACAAATTGATCTGACTAGTAAGAAGCTCCAAGATATATCAATTGATCTTATATCAATTATATCCTTGTATAGTTCTTTGATTCAGTACATAAGTGATTTAAGAGATAAATTTGATTATTATGAGACAAAATGTATTAAGATATCTGGAATTAATGAGTATAGGAATATTTGGGTAAAAAAGATAAAATCACATGATGGTGAATTGCAACATAATTTAAAGGAGATGTTTAAAACTCAAGTGCTTATTCCAATTTTGGATCCTCTAATTACTGAACTAAATAAAAGGAAACTTGCGTTTGTCGAAATGAATAACAAATTTGGATTCTTTTTTCACCTTGCTGAAATGACGCCTTCTGAAGTTAAAGATAAAGCAAAATCATTTCAAAATTATTTTCTTAATGATCTTTCTATTGAATATTTTTCTAAAGAATGTGTTGAACTACATAGAGTTCTACTAAATTTATCAACCAATTTTCCTAAATCAATTTTAGAAATATATCAGAAGCTACATGAAATTGGAATACAAGATATTTTTCCAGAAGTCAATATTGCTTTAAGAATGTATTTGTGTGGTCCAGCATCTTATTTTTCCAAAAAATTGAATTTTGGACATGTGGTGTTTAATCAATCTATATGTGATCATGATACTGACGATTTTCATGATTATGATTCTCATAATATTGATGATGATGCCCGTATTGATTACAATGATGACAATGATAATTATAATATTAGTATGAGCACATTTAATGTCAAATATGGTAATGAAATTGGCGTATTGGAGAGAATAAGGGCATACATGGCATCCAAAACAGACAATTTTTTTTATGAAGACCAAGATTATGAACCTATATTAGCTATAGAAGCAGATTTGACTAAAAGTTTAAATTATGATGATATTATTCAACAATTTAGTCTAAGTCTATTAGAACGTTATGGATATTGAATATTGATGTTCATTTTTTTTTTTATATATTTTTATATATTATTCATTATTTATAACTGTTAAAATGTAATTATTAACATGATGTAGCATTTATATAAAATTACAGACAGTGTACAAGATTATTTTTTAAATATACTGATTTAATTAATTATTGTACCTAATGTTTGAAAGTGAGAAGAATTTCTGTGGTTGGTATGGTATGAGGTGACTAGTTCCAGCTAATAGTAGATGAAAAAATGAAAGAATAGGTGGTCAATAAAAGTGATAGAGTAATAATTATTGATTACTATGGTTAAAAAAAATTGGCGACCGTAATTATTTTTATTCGGTATTTTGTTATTTTCCCTAAATTTATAAAATATTTACTTAATAATAAGTTGTTGTTCTTTACACTTAAGGGAACTACTGTAAAAATTTTTAAATTATTTCTTTCAAAGTACCAACTAGAATCTATTTGCTATTAAAAAAGCATTTTACTCTAAAATTTCTACTCAACTGGTCAAAAATTTGATCACAGAAAAAAATAAACATCATTGTAAAACCAATAGAGTAGAAAAGTTCATGTGAAATAACAAAAAGTGCAGTGAGTAAAGATAAATTAGGGAGATATGATGAATTTTATGAGAGATTAGGAACACGAGTAGGGAAAAAAGCAGTATACAAGGTGGTTAAGGGAAGAGAAAAACAATTAGGGATTCTAAAAGTATATGATGGCGTATGGCAAGCAGGCGCGAATTCAAAACTATTGTTTTGTTGGGCCCATAAATATAACCGCAAATATTAATACTGATAACACAGTAAAATTTAATTTGATATAAATAACGTTATTTCGTCACAATCCGCGTGCACTAATTATTTCTTATCGGTATAAAATATGAATACGCGGAAAAATTATATATTACCTACTACAATAAACAAATCAACTAACCACAAAAGGCAAAATTATATCATAGGTTGATAGGTATAACTAGTAAAGGCAACCGCCTGGTATAGTAATAGCCAATAGGCTATATGCCGCCCACCCAATGCATGTAATATATGATAAGTATCGGTACGTACCTACTACCTAACCTACTATGCTATTGTTTTGTGACTGTGCGCGATTATTATACATAAAATATTATTTTAATAAATGTAAAAACTTATAATACAAATTGTAAAACAGTAACTTGGATAACAATAGGTACTTAAAATCAAAATTATTGTTGTAAAAAATTTTGCGTGCCTTGCATTCGCGCCTGATGACAAGGTTTCTATCCAGTAAACGTAGCACGTATAATCTACGTATATGTTAAGAATAGTTTTGGTAAATACATATACCTACGTTGTATCCGTATATTGGCGGTATAATTTACGTTTAATTAGCTTGAGTGCAACTCCTTGGAAGTGAGACTATATACTTGTAAGTTCAACACCTTTTGAGTGCAAAACCTTGAATTTGTAACCAGTGATTGAATTGGAAAAAAAAATAAGGACGGACTCTGAGCCTAGTTAAAAAAACAGCGTTCCGGGACATATTAGAGAAAAAGTAAGCCGTGGAGGACTTCGTCCCCCACACCCCCTATCCAAAGTTTCTTAACTAGGGGACATTTTAAAAACATTTTAGATTATTATAGAACACGAATGAGTAGAAAAATCCAACATTTTTTTTACATCATTGTTAGCTTACATATTTTCAAGATAGCATAGTTTAAGCATTCCTCTTTCAAAATAATTTAACACTTTTCCTTTTAAATGAATAATAGAAGAAGTTGTAGATGTAGACCGAAATGAAATTTATTGGTGTCGCATTGATATCGCCACACTTTTAGGTTTTAGCCATTCACGGATAATGAAGATTATTTATTACCTAGGTATATATGATACCAATATGATTTAATAAGATCAACTATTCAACATTTTATATCATGCTTTTTATCTAAAACCAATTATGTGATAAGGACAAAAAACATTCATTTTCGTAATTTCAAGATTTTTCCAA
>JAIPRL010006007.1:9768-29356 GCA_025469235.1 Pemphigus obesinymphae | reverse complement strand
GTCCACTGCTGTCGCACCTACGGTATTAAGATTTATAGATATATAATTTTATATTTATGTTCAAATTTTAATTGTTAGCATATTTTATACATTTTTTCCCCGCTGGCCAGCACACTGTATTGTGGCCCCTCATATCATTTTTTATATATTTATTTATTTTTAATAGTAGACCGGCAACCCGGTATTACCAAAAATAGTGTTAATTTTATTATCTAAAATACCTTATACAGTCCACAATATCGGAGACATTGGTCCTTTGGGCCTAGGATCCACATATTATCCTAAGCGATTGATCCTACCTAGAAAACCTACCTAGAAAATTGAGAAAATTTACCGAAAAATTTAATATTTACTGTGAAAATTATTTGTATATTTTATATTAGTACCTACTCGTGCCATAATAGTATAATAATAATTAACTTATATTATAATATTATATATTGATTAATCATTATCATTAAGATTACGGGACAACGGCATTACGTACGAATATTATACAATAGTGTTGCACTTATATAATAATATGCTTAATTAGATTTTAACCGTTAATTACCTTATCTGCAGTGCAGTGTCCATGGTACATACCGATTAAATACGCGAAATCATTTACTCGCGCGCGTCAAAAGTAGACCCACCTGTTATCGAATCTCTTCCGCGAGTGACGTTGTTCATCATACACCATGACCCAAGTGATTTAAATAAAATCTTCAAGTATTTCCTTTAAAGTTATTTTTTCAACATTATTTATCAAATTACCGACTAAATTACATCATTACTTCAGATATTACTACATTTGTTTTAATAATATTTATTTAATTCTCGTGAAAATTAAATTTTACATTTACCATGGGAGTGTACGAAGAAGCGAAAATTCGTTTATCCGATATCCAGAAACGTATAAACCGTGTACGTCAAGCTGGAGATGCATTAGTCGTAACACCTAGTAACCAAACCGCAAAAACCAAATTCCGCATAATGTTCGCAACTGTTCCGCGGTTATTAGAGGAGTTTGAATTGCAGATCGCTATTATTATTAAGCAGCTCGGAAAACCTGATCAAAAGAATGAAGATGAAAAAGGTGAAGGCTCACCAGAAGAGATGCGTGAAAAATTCGATGAGGCTTACTTCAGCATTATGATTATTGCTGACGAGCACATACCGACACATTTGCAGCATCCAAACGCAGATGATACATTTATTGAGTTACATAGTTCTCGTCAAAATAGTAATATGATACCATTGGAAAAATTATCAATACCACGGTTTAAAGGGGATCCAAAAGAATACACTGGTTTTCGAAATTTATTCGACACAGTCGTTCATGAAAATTCAAACCTACAACCCGTCGTTAAATTTACCTATCTAAAAGCATATTTAGAAGGGGAACCTTTAAAACTAGTAACCAATTTGATGCTAAGTAACGATAATTATAAATTAGCTTTAAAAATACTGAATAATCGTTACTCAAACCGACGTTTAATTGCACAGAGTCATTTTGATCAGCTTTGGGATA
This sequence comes from Pemphigus obesinymphae, assembly GCA_025469235.1. Classification (NCBI taxonomy): domain Eukaryota; kingdom Metazoa; phylum Arthropoda; class Insecta; order Hemiptera; family Aphididae; genus Pemphigus; species Pemphigus obesinymphae. The sequence goes on along the minus strand of JAIPRL010006007.1, from coordinate 27,843 downwards.
TGCCAAAAGCCATATTTGGTGATGTCAAGTCTATTCGGTATCTACTGAATACTATCACGGAGTCGATCGGAGCACTCAAGAATCATGAATACGCGGTAGACCAGTGGGATCCCATTTTACTACATCTGTTCCAAAAGAAAATGGATACCCAGCTGCGAACGCAGTGGGAACTACTGATCGACACCAATGAGGACCCTAGTGTTGATGAATTTGTAACGTTCTTGATCAAATACTCCAAAGCTGCGTCGGCCTGCCAGTTCGGAGTTGGACGTGAAAAGACAGCAAATAAAGTTCCACAGAAGATGACTATTTTACATACAACACAACCGAATCCGAAACCAACTTCTACTTTACGCATCGACCAAAGTGAAAACAAATGACAATTTACATGTCAAGCTTGTAAGGTGAAACCTGGACATCTACTAATAGCTTGTCCTGTCTTCAAAGGGAAGACACCAAAAGATCGATATCAGACCATTAGAGACCTTAATCGCTGCTTCATGTGTTTTAGTGAACATATGAGCTCTCAGTGCAAAACTACCAGGCTGTGTTCAGAATGTGGTGGTCGTCATCATTCTTTGTTACATTTTGGCACCGCAGACCCTGAAACCGAACCAAATACTGTGAGTTCCTTGTTTTCGGCATCAGCAAAGGTACTTTACCGTTCGGGGGTGCTGATGTCAACGATAGCCGTTCTTGTTAAAGATGCTAGTGGACATTATCAAGAAGCGCGAGCCCTCCTGGATAGTGGAAGTGAAAGTAGTTTTATGACCGAACATTGTCGAAAACGATTAGGCTTACCACGACAAAATTGCTGTGTGTCCGTGCAAGTTATGGACGGTAGCAGGTACCTCCGATAAAAGCAAGAACAGAGATTATTATCAGGCCAGTACGACAAGACACCCCTCAAATTACAGTTGAAACCTTCGTGCTTCCTCGAATCACTGGACTCATTCCTTCAGAACGCGTAACTCGAGCTGAATAGTCACACCTTGAAGGACTGGAACTTGCCGACCCTAGATATAACGAACCATTACCGATCGACATATTACTAGGCGCAGAAGTTTTTCCATACATAATAAGTGGAAATCGAAAAATAGGTATGGATAATGAACCTGTTGCAATCCAGACCATTTTTGGATGGATTTTAATGGGTCGATCATCAAACAGCACGTCAACTACAACTACCACATTACTCACGTCCTTAGATTCGATCAACACAACGCTACGTCGTTTTTGGGAAATTGAAGAAATTCCTACTATCTCCAAAATCAGTCCTGTAGAAGAACGATGTGAGGAAATCTATCGTACCACTACTACTAGACAACCAGATGGACGATATATGGTACATCTTCCATTCATATACTACCCACCACCACTTGGAGAATCTCGACACATAGCGTTGAAACGTTTACTGCGATTGGAATCCCGTCTGTCAAAATCAACGGAACTGCGACGGGACTACAATGAAGCCATGCAAGATTACCTGGATGCTGGTCATATGAACCTGGTTGAAATGACCAACACAAACGATATAGCATCCTACTATATTTCTCACCATGCTGTTGTAAAACCAGAAAATACAACAACCAGAGTACGCGTGGTTTATGACGCCTCTGCCATTACATCAAACGGTAAATCGTTAAACGATTATCTCTTCCCGGGACCTAAACTTCAACAGGATTTACCTGGCATCATCATACGTTTTCGCTTGCATACAGTTGTCTTTACGACAGACATAAAACAGATGTTTCGACAGATTGTCGTCACTCCAGAGCACCGTTCTTACCAGCGACTTCTCTTCCAATTCCATCCTACCCAACCAGTACAAACATATGAGATGTCAACTGTTACATTTGGGCAACGTTCCTCGCCATTTCTGGCGATCAGAACGTTACATACGTTGGCAACTGATGAAGGAAAGACATTACAGGATGTTCAAAGAGTTATACTCAATGATTTATATGTAGATGACGTTGCTACTGGAGCCGACTCCGAAACTAGTGCTCTTAAATTGTAGCAATATCTTATTAAGGTACTTACCTGTGGGCAATTTGAACTTAGAAAATGGTCTAGCAATTCCGCTGCATTGCTAGAAGCCGTTCCACCTGACCACCGTCAAACAGACCCAGTTACTTTCACTGAACCTACTTCCGACTATATCAAAGTTCTACGTCTAAAATGGGAACCCAAGCAGGACGCGTTGGCTTATCAGTATCAACCTAATCCAGTTCGTTTCAATAAACTTGCTATACTGTCAGAAATTGCACGTATTTATGACCCGATTGGATTACTGACACCAATCACGACTAACCTAAAGCGTCTGATGAAGTATTTGTGGTCTGTCAAAGTAGGATGGGATGACCCAATACCAGAAGATGCGGCCGAATCATGGTCCAGATATCACGACGAACTACCTATTATTGGATCAGTACAAGTACCACGTCAAGTAACAACCAATGGAGCTATGTATGAACTTCATGGTTTCTGCGACAGTTCTGAAATCGCTTACGCTGCAGTGGTCTACCTATTAGTCTGAGAAACCGACGGTACTACTCATTGCCAACTTCTAATGGGTAAGTCCAAAGTTGCCCCAGAAAAGAAGTTATCGATTCCACGACTAGAACTATGTGGTGCACTACTTCTGGCCCGTACTTTAAGCTACTTACAGACTAATCTAACATCATTACCTATCAAAACAATTACCGCATGGTCTGACTCTACGGTAGTTCTCACGTGGATTAAGATGCCAACAGCAAGGCTGAAGACATTCGTGGCTAATCGCATTGCTCAAATTCAACATATGACTTCACCAGACATATACCAACTATACAAAATCCTGCAGATTGTGCCTCCCGTGGTCTAACACCAAAAAATCTCGTTGACCATACTCTTTGGTGGACCGGTCCAAGGTTTCTTACATAGTCGTCAGATATGTGGCCACCAGCTATAAACGTTAGCAATCTTAAGCCCAATGAATGTCAATTAGAAGAAAAACCACTTACGTTGCTAACAGTTCAACCTGAAGAGGAATGCAAACTTTTCCACGCTTCGACAGATCTTCAAAAGGTTCTGCGTCTTACTGCATATTGGTTAAGATTTCAAAAACATCTAACCCATCAACCCATTGATTTCGACAAAACTAAATCACCGGATAGCAAAGAGAAAGATAAAGCACTGCATGCTTTAATACGATGGGTACAACGTATGCACTTTGCGGAGGATTGGAAACGTCTTGCTCCTGGAAAACTCTGCTCAATAAAACTCCGATTACTGAACACCTATTTAGATCCGTAGGTGGATCTTCTAAGGGTGGGCGGTCGCCTTCGAGAGTCCGATCTACCATATGAATCAAAATACCCGATCTTATTTCCAAAGCAATCTCAGTTAACTATATTGTTGATTGATTATGTACACCGTCTTCACTGCCATCCAGGACCGCAAACAACTCAAAATATTTTACTCCAAGAGTTTTGGATTATTTCAGCACGCAGTGTTATTCGAAAATGACTGCGTCAATGTATACATTGCTTTAAAGCGAAACCAACGTCTGTGCAGCCTAGTATGGGAGATTTGCCACGACCAAGGCTGATTGGCACCAAAGTATTCGCCCAAGTAGGGGTGGATTTTGCCGGACCCTTTATGGTAAAGGCTGCTCTGCTACTAAGTCTAATACTAAGTCTATACTCACATTTTTTTCATTATTATATTTCCATATATAAAGTAAAGAATTAAAAAAAACAACTTTGTAATGTTATACAGTGTGATAAATTGTAAACTAACTCTTATACGGTATAAAAGTTATGTATACTTATAAGTTTTAGGAAAAAAATTCACTTGGCCCAGGCGTCAAATTTAAAACTACCTTCTATACGGTGTAAAATGAAACTCAATTTTTAATAAAATAAAAAAACAAATAAAATTATCATAATTACCTATTTTTTAAAAATAATATTATACTGAAGCTCCGCTCAGAATCGTTTTTATGGAATGCAATAATTTATCATTGCATTCAAATCTATAATAATAAACTTCATCCTATCCCAGGACTGAAGTGACAATGCACCGACTTTCCTACATATATTCTACCCAACGTGCAAAGTGCTACCCTAACTTTTTTTTTTGTTTATTCACGTTTATTAAGTATCTTGGACTTTTAAGTCGGCAAACTATAAGTTATTAGGATTGTACCTTTATAAGGATTTTATTAGGATGAGTTCCCCAAGACTCAGCAAGGGCTTTTATACATTTAAAATGTATTGTCATTGAGCTAAACAGATGGCAAAATCCATTATTGTTGTATATAAATATAATATAGTTTCGATTGTTGACGCCAGTTCAATTAAAGGGGGTTCTAGCAGGTCGAAATAAAATCGTCCAGTCCCAAATGGCTACAGAGATTTTCATAGCTAGACAGCTGATCTAATTTCAAATCTGTAAGAACCCAAAGATTTATCGAGACGAATTCTGATATAATATTTGTTTTTTTAAATTTTTTTTTTCATGTGGCTTTATGATTTTGTAAGAGTTTTTGCCGCTTCTGTCAATGTTCTCTAACTACCGCGATCCTAAACTAACTCTTCCCAGTTTATAATTTCCATCCTTTGTAGATCTTGTTTTATCCCATCCATCCAACGTTTTTTTGGTCTTCCCTTTGGTCTCTTCCCTTGTGGTTGCCAATCCATGGTTGTTTGTTGCTTCTCTCCACTTGACATGTCCGAACCATTTTAGCGTTTGTCCTTTTATATAGCTTGTCATCACGGGTATATTTGTCATTCCCCTTAACTCTCTATTTTTCCTTCTACGCCAGCAATTGGTTACATCATCATATACAGGTCCACATATTGTTTTTAAAACTTTGTTTTCGAAGGTTCTTAGTTGTTGTTCGACTTGTGCTATCATGGGCCATACTTCACATCCGTATGTAACCGTGGGTCTTACTATCGCAGTATATAGACGTGTTTTTGTGCCTCTCGAGAAGATCTTCGATTTAAAGTATTTAATTAAAGCAAAATACGCTTTTTCACCTTTATTGATTCGGTTACAAATTTCAGTGCACCAATCATTATTCCCAGAGATTGCTTGCACCAAGGTATTTGAAGCTTTGGGTTTTCTTAAATACGTAGTCCTCTATTGCAAGGTCACCACCCATATTGGTCTCTGTTTCCACAACTACGGTCTTCTTTTCATTTATTACTAGCTCTATTATTTTTGCTTCGTTTATCAGTATTATTGTGTTCTGTATAACTGACTCTTTATCTTCACCTAGAATGTCAATATCATCTGTGAATCCTAGAACGTCTAATATAATTTCATTTATTTTAACTCCCCGGTTGTTTCTTTGTACGCTACGTATCACTTTTTCGAGAGCGATGTTGAATAGTAGTGGCGAAAATACGTCACCCTGTTTTAACCCAGTCAATACATCAAACTCATCTGATGAAGTGTTGTGCATTCTTACTTGGTATCGTGTGCCATTCATGCACATTCTTGTCAGTGAGATAATTTTTTTTGGAAATCCAAACTCATACATTATGTTGTACAGGCTATCACGGTGGATACTATCGTACACTTTTTTGAAGTCTATGAATACCTGCCAAACATCAGACCTGAACTCGTATTTTTTTTTCATTAGTTGTCCGATAATTGATAGTTGATCAATTGTGGATCTATCTTTTTGGAATCCACACTGGTAGTCTCTTATACACTCCTCAGCTAAAGGTTCCAGTCTCCCTAAGAGTATTTTTGAAAATACTTTATACGTCGTATTCAGTAAGGCTATCCCTCTGTAATTGTCACAGATCATCTTATTTCCTTTCTTGTAGAGAGGTATAATTATGGCTTTATTCCATTCGTCTGGTAGTTTTTCTTCATACCAAATGCGCTTGCATAATGCATGTATTGTTTCATGCAATCTTCTACCTCCAAGCTTAATGAGTTCGGCTGGTATTCCATCCTGACCTGGAGCTTTCCAGTTCTTTAATTGTTTTATTGCCTTCATTGTTTCATTAAGGGTTATCTCCTTGAGTTCTGGCTCAGCTCTTTGATCTTTCCATTCCGGACTGGCGTCTCTGGCATTTCACCGTTAAGTAACTTTTCAAAGTATTCACGCCATCTAGAGGCTTTAGCGTGTGGTTCTATTAGTATTCTGTCATTTTTATCGTTGATGGCTTTGAGCATTGGGTTGACCTGTTTGTACTATTTTATGGTTGCGAAAAATTGTCTCACATTTTCTTGTGAGTGGTTTTGTTCTGTGGATCGTAGGAGTTCACTCATAAATTTTCTTTTTTCTCTTTGTAGGACTTTTTTGCATTCTCTGCGTTTGGTCTCAAAAACTTCCTTATGATGTGCTGTCTGATTGGCCAGATAGTCACGCCTTGACTCAATTCTCTTCATAAACGCATTTCGACACTTATCGTTATACCAGCTCTTTGAATTACGTCTAGATTTGACCAATGTTTTCTTTGCGGCAGCTACAGTGGCTTGTTTTGTCATTTTCCACATGTGTTTTATGTTCTCTTCATCTACCTGTTTCGCTTCTAGCTCCTTCTCTATTTCATGGATGTATTTTTTGTTTTCTTCCTCATGTATGAGTTTGGTGATATTGAATTTTATCATTTTATTATTATTTGTACATATTTTCTTTAACTTGATTTTTGCTATGACTAAAAAGTGATCAGTATTGCAGTCCGCACCATGATAGCTTCTTACGTCCGAGATACTAGACCTAAATCTACGGTCAATGAGTACAAGGTCTATTTGGTTGTAAGTATGTCCATTCGGTGATTTCCATGTGTACTTGTTGATGTCCTTGTGGGGAAAAGTTATACTGCTAACGGTCATGTTTTTCGAGGACGCAAACGCTATTAGCCTTTGGCTGTTGTGATTACTTCTTTCGTGCAGACTTTGTAGACCAATAAAATTGTGGGTAGGAACATAGTTTCCTTACCTATTTTTGCTTTGCATTGCCGATTATAATCTTCATCGTGTTTTTTGGTGACTCATCAAATACTTTTGTTATCTCCTCATAGAAAATGTCCTTCTCTATATCTTCTTTATAATCAATGGGTGCATGCACGTTGATTATGAATAAATTCATTGGGTTCGTATTTAGTTTTATTTTGCTTATTCGTTCAGATATAGGGTTGAATTCCTTTACATAACGCACAAAATTCTTGTGTACGGCAAACCCCACTCCCAGCTGATGAGCTCTTTCCATGCCGCCATAGTAGATTGTGTAGTCATTGATATTTAATTGGCCTGTGTCGATCCATCTGACCTCTTGCTCTTTTAATATGGTATTCCTTCAGGTATCGGTTAAGGTATCTGGCATGCTCCCGTGCGATAGAGGCTCAGGGTATTCCAAGTCGCAATCCTTATCTCTTTGTTTTTTCAGTTTCTAATTCTATTCGTTTTTCCAGGTTCTCCAAGTGTTATCCGAGGTTTTTTCGACAGTGGTTTCTTAACAGTGTTTTTTTTACTGGATCGGGTTGTCAACCTGAAGCCAAACCCCCAACCTGGAGGACCAGAACACATCGAAGCATTCAGGTCGACGTGAGGCTATTGCAGTGTATCGTTTGATGCACAGGGCGATGCCACTTTCCCAACGCCACAGTTTATTTTTTTTTCATAGTTATAATAAATTAGTAAATAATATTCAAAATAGATATTACGAATTTTTTGTAGATTTAAAATTTGTATAGCTTTGTTATGCTATTATTTTTTGCAATCCGAAAGCCACTATTTCACACGAAAATAAATCAAATTTTCCATCGTATTTTCCCTTTGTCAACTTGTATGTGTGAAGGTTAAATTTGGAAGTTCACAGATGTTAATTTCATTTACTTCATTTACTTCTTAAAAACTAACGTGCAGTATTGTTTAGTGTACGATAAATTGCTTATATATTACTCCTTAGAAAATGACTGATTACTAGGGGGGGGGGACTATAAGATGTTGGAAACTATTTTATAGGAACGAAATACTGTGGAAAATAATTAATGTGGAATTTTTTTGAAATAGAAATTATATGTCATGGAAAATAATCAAAACAGAATTTTTTTGAATGAAATTCTTTTTATTGGAATTAAATTGAATGGAAATAATTTATCATGGAAAATATTTTTAATGGAAATTATATTAAATGGAAAATATTTGTAATGAAAATTAAATTGAATTAAAATTATTTATAATGGAATTAAAAAAAAAAAAATTGGGAGTATACACTATTTTTGGTGAACTCCAGGAGTTTTTGGGTAAAGAACTTTATAATAGCTTATTGAGACATCGTTACCTGAGAATGAAAAGGTTCTAAATCAATATTTTCGAAAAATCACTTTTTTTTCTTTTTTCCACTTTTATTAAACTTAAAATTCCTTTAATCCAATAATTATTGATAAAGAATACAGAATATATTAAAGTTCTCAAGCAAAATTAATTTTAACTTTAAAACGCTTTCCTGAACAATTCATTATTTTGACATAGAACCTTTTCATTCTCAGGTAACGAAATTATAGATTTAGTGGCTAATTGAAAATATTTTTTTAAGCACATTAATTGTTTTAATTTACATTTTTTATAACTTCAAATTATTTCTCATATATTTGATCGGAATTTAATGAAAAATTGCGATTTTTATAGGTATATTATTAATCAACATTATTATCATTTCAAATTATGATAATTTTAACTGAATTATTCTTATTAATTATAATTATAGTGGTTCCAGACATTCCAGTATCCAGTCAATAATTTTCTACGGAGTATTAAGTAGGCAATTTATCGTACATGATAGAATATGAAGACGCTTCACAGATCAACACTGACGTAAAAATCAACCTAAAAGCTAGACAAAAATATGGAACTTTGGAAAGTCATATTTAAATTATGAAAAAACTTTTAAATTCATCAATTTGTCTCCTATGGATCAAACGAGACGATTTAAAAACATTTTCTATGATCATGGTATTTATCATTAAAAAACCTATGTTATAATTTACAAACATTGATCATATTTCAATATTTAATATTAAAGATAAAAGTCTTAATCGGTCCTTAGAAGACAGGGATGACAAATTCAAATCTGTTTAAAATTTTAAATCCGACTTTCTAAAGTTCCACAATTTTGTCTAGCATATATGCCTAATAGACGGAAATATCGTAATATTACGTAACAATAAAAAAATGGTATGGTTACGGGGATATTTTTAGAACTTAAGTATACTTAAATATTTTTTATTTGTCAAATTTTAAAATTTTTATTTTTCCTAAAATTTCTTAAAATTTGAATCCTCTTAATGTTTCAGAATTTTATGAATTGGTATGCCGATTTTAAATCTGTAAAAATCCAAAAATTTCTTAGCATCTTCTCTTTTCATCAATTGAGACGATTTTTGACACACAAATGTATACTTAATTTAAATATATTAATAAGGTATAGTATACATATTACTCAATGGCGTATTTAGGAGGGCTAGGAGGACAATTGCCCTGAGCATCACGTTTCTGGGGACAGTAAATTTTAAATGGTTTTGTTGAATAATATTACTGCTTGTTTTTGAAATATTTAATATTTGATGTTAATTTCAGTTTGGAAAAAAAATATAATCAGGTAATTATTAATAACCATTTTTGGCATAATATGAAATTTTATTTGTCCATATTGTGTGATAATTGATAATATTATTGATGTAAATTTTAACCAGCTACTCCCTATCACATATCACTGTTATAAGATGTGTGGCGTGATGTGTCCCATGGGTGCACTGCTCTATTATTTATCAATTATAAAAATAGTTTTATCAATAATTTTGTTTGTTGTCATAGAACACGTTCTATGTTTTTGTCGAATACGATTTTATTAGTTTAATGAATTGTGTTCTATAAAAGTGAAATTCACAGCATAATAATATATTATACTTACTTTTTTTTGTGCAACTATTTATCGTTGAGAAATACTGGATCGATTTTTATCTAAATCTAAGCACATAACAGTAAAACGATTGTCAGGTACTCGATAGACAGCTAGGTATGAAGCATGCTTAAGTTTATCGTGTAATTGGACAGAAATTGCACAAGCATTACATAACCTTTTTTTTTTATTAAAAACTCAACAGAAACCTTAAAAATTAAAATTGAAGAAAAAGGATTACTAAAATAATTAAAAAGTTTACAAATAGGTATTCTTATATCTGTCTGGAACAATATTTTAGAAAGGTTTAACAGTACTAGCCAAAAATTACAGAGTGTTAATATTGATTTGACAATTGTTATAACTTTGTACACTTTTTTGATCGAACACATAACTGATTTAAGAAACAGTTTTTTTCATATTAGAAGAACTAGGCACGAAGTAATGTTGAATTAAAGAATACAAAGTTTCTCGTAAAATAAAAATAAAATTATCATATGATGAATCATCTCAAGGTAATACAGTGTTTGAAAATTATGAAAGTTAGAATCATTCAAAATTAATACGTTTTATGTTATCATGGATTTATTACGTGCAGAGTTAAGGGAACGTAAAGGTTTATATGTTGAGATCAATATTTTATTTGGTTTCTTTTTCAATATTACAAAGTTACTAGTTTCTGAAATAAAAAAAAAGCTCAAGCATTACATAAACAATATCCTGAAGATCTAGATATATCTTTTTATAAATAAATGTATTCATTTTCGTGGATATTTAAAAAGTTTATCGCCAAATGTATCACTAAAATCAGTTATACAAATACTTCAAATTATGAACGAACACGATGTAGTAGATGTTTATCCATACGTAGATGTATACGCATATTTTTGTGTTTTCTCGCAACAAATTTCTCGGCTGAGTGACCATTCAGCTCACTTAAAAAGAATTAAAATATATTTGAGATCATTTATTAGTGATAATCGTTTAAACAATTTAGCACTCCTAAATATTGAGTCAGGGTTACAGCACCAGTAAATTATGATGAAATTATTGATGACTTTGCTAAACAAGAATCTCATCGTTAAGTATAAATGTAATAAGAGTATTCCTTTTTATTAAAAAATAAATATTTATAAACATTTATCTACATATTATTGATTTATATTATATATTTATTATTACCATTACATAAAATATTAATACAATGCAAGTCTTAAAAGGGAACGGGGTTTTGAATGTTTTAAAAATTGCTTGATATTTACTGCTTTTTTCTTTTTTTTTTTTACATTCAGTAAGGAGGTTCGAAGGGGACAACAAATAAATGTGTACCTGAGGCAACGAAATTCTAAATACGACACTGCTATTACCTATTTATATAATAGTACCCGTGCATTTATAAGTAAGAATGTGTATAAATTGTTATAAAGTTTAAATATATTTACCAGAATTTGATTTTCAAATAAAACACCAGTCGTCAATAAATATAATATACACATTTACACAAATACATGTACTGAAGTAAAGTCGAGTAGGTACTCAATTAAAGCCGAGTATTCGATTAAATTAATTTTAAAATAATAGAATATGTTAAAAATAATATTTTATAGTACCTCCTACATTGTAATTTAAAATGTCACATTCATCTGACAACCGTTATTATTCTCTACAAACTAGATATCTATAATTTATAAGTTACTAAAGATGTAAAAAGTATATTTTATTATTGAAAAATGTATTTTAACTGGTTTAATTACACTGAACCAAATATCATTGGATATCATTGCGGTAGAATTAACAATATTGCGTAATAAAATTTTAACAAATAAATATTTATTGAAATAATACATTATTTATTGTTTAATGTATATATTGTTAAATTAATAAAAAATATGTTTACAATAACAAATTCATTTTGAAAATTTCACAAAATATATAAGTTATTTAATAAAAATAATTTGTAAAATTAATATAAATTTTATTATTATAATAAAATACGTTATTAAATTGAAAAAACATTCTGTTTAAATTGATTATTTTGATTCACAAATGGGCGTTTGTCTACGAAGAAGAAGAAAGAATGAAACACAAAATATTTATAATTGAATTAACAGAATATTTGTTAATTCAAATAAATATTTATTCAATTAGACAATTTTACCCAAGACATTAATAAAAGATTTTGTTAAATCAATAATACGTTTTGTTATTTTACTGTTAAATTGACAAATATCATATTTCTAAATCAACAAACATTTTATTGGACGTATATTAACAACCATATTATTAAATTAATCTATGTTTTTATTGAAATCACAGATATATTTGGTTCAGTGTATATTAGGTTTTTTTTATAACGATTTACTTGTATTATATTATATCCATACAAAATAATTTCCATTTAAAATATTTTCCTAAAAATTAAAATTCCATTGAAAAAAATTCTATAGAACTCTCGATCAATTTAAAAATAATTCCATTTTAATTAATTTCCATTAGCATTATTTTCTATTAAAAAAAAAGTTGCATTAAAATTATTTTCTAATAAAAAAAAAAATCCATAAAATTATTTTCCATTGAAAATGTTGTTCCATGGAAAATTAATTCCAATTTAGTATGCGTCCCCACTATAATCACTTTAACTGCAAAAAAATAAAATAAGTCAATAATATGATTCATGATCATATAATGAAATATTATTTATAATTTAATTTGTTCTTAACCCTTCTTTAGGCACGTGCGGTCTACACTTTGTACACCGTATATAAGATATAGTACCTATATAATAGTGTATATATATATAAGTATTTATAATTAAAATATTATCAATAAAAATTAACTGATTATGTTCGGATTCTTAATTAGGTATACCTTTATTGATTACCTATTGATTTATTAGTATACTAAATTTAAGTATCACTCTGACCTTCACCGAGTATTATATAATTTTATAATTCCAGTAAAGTACGACACGACTGGTCTACGATCGTAGACCATGCCAATATTTATTATTTATTAATATTTATCATAAAATATAATATTTCTTTATAATTTAAAATTTTTTTCATCATCATTTTATTAGTACATTAATTAGTTAAAAAAATTATAAAATTAATTATATTTTATTTTTAGATAGTTGTATTCGTAGTTTTATACAGGTATATGCTGATATGTAATGCTTATGACTTGATTAGAAACAACCGATAAAAAAATAATAAATAATTAATTTGTATAACTTTTAATTAAAATGGTCTACAAGAGTATACCACGTGTTTAAGTGTGTAATACAACAATTAACGAGTATACAAACCGTTATGCTATCGTTATGTATTTGCCAAATTATATTAGGAGCGATTCAAGTATTACATTTGTACGTTTTTGGGCTTTTTAGTCATTTTCAATTCCCGTGTCAACAATAAATATCATCTAACGGCAGACTCCCTTCCTTAATGAAATCAACATAAGTCAGACAGCTCAATCCTAAAAAAAAAATAAAAAATTCAAATTAATGATTTTTGGTTACTTGGTTGCTCCTCTAGAAAGTATCGAGTAAAATTAGACGACGTTAGTATGGTTCTGAGTTCTGACCCTTCTCTTCTCTACCGTCCATCTAAAAATAATATCAGATGGCAGACCTTCCTCCTACCTAGGTACTAACATAATACTTGAATGGCCTCTTACGAGTTTAGTTATGAGATATCGGGAATTTCGTAGATATTAAACTTTTTTTTTATATGAAAATTAGACTTTACTGAAAAAAGTCGTCCAGATACAGATGGCGAAAGTTTATTCGTCATTCCTAGGGTAGTGTATTAATATTATTTGAAAACAAAGATAGATGAATTCAACGGACGATTGTTAAGGAAAGGATATTATATTCTCCTCATATCTCGGTTTCCGTAAATACGTTACTGCATTGTCTATGTTAATTACATTTTAAATTGTTCAAGATATCCAGAGATAAACCGATAGGATGGTGTGTGTAGAGGAAGGCGATCTCTAATTCTTGAAAAGTTTGCAATTTAGTTATTTTAATTAACTGATGAGTAGAATCAAAAAAAGGGGTTATTAATAACTGCAACTCCGAAAGAATAATCTGTCTAGATATATCGTAGAAAAATAATGACCCTAAAAATAAAAAAATGTGTTGATACAAGTATACAACAATAATAATAATAATCATTTTCAGTTAATAAATAATTTTATTTTTTCAATGAATAAATATGTTAATTTATTATAAATGTTATTTGTTGAAAATATTTAACAGTAGTTTTGCTCATTCAATAAGTATAGTGAAACAATTTATTTTGTATATTGTCCATCGTCTCTCAAGTTTTATTATATTTGTTAACTATATTAATAATTATACCTAAATGTATATAAAATTATACCTAATCCATCTACCTGTCTACCTGATTAGGTGCATTTAAAATATTTATTTATTAAAGTGGTATTTTAATGTAGGAAAAAAATGCATTTTACAATACTAAATTTGTAAATTATTATTATATTATTGAAATTAGTTAAAAGTAGCTACTGCATTTATACATTTATCATACTCAGATTTTGGTAAAATACTTTTAAAAAGTATTTTGAATACATATTATTTCAAATATTTCATGATAATGGTACTCCGAAAGTATCTAGAAATATAGTATTCCAAATATTTTTAGAATACTTTTTCTTACCTAAATGCACTAAATTTCAATAACGAATATATTACGTACTTATCTAGTAATAGTTATATTATTATATAATTAAACTTAGACAGTAAACAAATAAATTCAGTGCATTTTTTCAAACTAGTAAATTAGCATATATATATATATATATAAATAAAGTAAATAAATATACTAGCATATATTTAAATATAAATGTCACCCAGTGAAAATATTTTGCCGCTTAGTGGATTATATTTTTAAAACTGGGCAACATACTTTTTTTAATTATAAATAAACAAATGTGAAATGGATAATGAATAAACATAATATAATGAAACTGAATTAATGCAAAGACGTTATTTAATACCTAATCAATTTACTAATCAATCAAATATAGGTATTGGTATACTTACTTTGATTTAAAACCTTAATAATTGTACAAAGTTATGTCTGTAAGAGAGTGATATTGACAGTATTTTTTGAAGTTAAAATATAGAAATGATTTGAAATGAAATTATTGGTATGCGACGGACGAACTTCAGTATAGGTATCGATTATACAAATACAAATATACGATATAATCGTTCATTTATTTAACTATTTTGTATTTTTTAAATTATATTATTATAATGAGCGACGAGTATCGTTTTTTGAATGTAATGATTTATCTTTTCTTTCAATTTTAAAATAATATTGATATATAATTTGTATCTGGATGACTCTTTTAAGTTTAATATTTCTAAATATCAATAAATTAAAAAAATACTTATATTATTATATACTAAATTTATTAATTTTCTGAGTACGAATTTAAAACAAAATAAAAATGAAAAACGTTAAAAATGTTTTCAAAATTAGTAGGTATATATTTAACATAGCCCTATTGATATAATAATATAACTTAAGAGGAGGCCACACACTCGGTATTTAAGGGGTTTTGTAATGGCAATTTTTATTAAATTTTAAGAAAAGTAAAAATCAAATAAATTAAAAATATATAAATATATTTAAAAAGTAATTTAAAAATATGCCTGTGTCAGTATCACTTTTAATTGTTGTATAATCAAGATATTTGTTTGAAAAAAACATGTTTGAGCATTTTTCATTTTTATCAACTTGAGAATTTTGTAGAAAGATGAAACAAAAAATAAAATATAAAAAATATAAAGAACAAAATTCTCTAGTGACCGATGGAGCCGATTTTTGATATATGCATTTTTACATGTTTTATAAGCTGTTAATTTTTTTTAAAAAAAAATCTATATTTTAACAGCTCGTGTATAATGTTGTTAGTTATAATTTGATTTTTTATTTCATATTTCTAACATGTTTGTAAGTTGATAAAAATGTAAAATGCTAATACAAGTTTTTCGCTGAAAAATAGTCGAACGATAAATCGACCTAAAAGCGTAACAAAACTGTGGGACTTTGAAAAGTCGAATTCTTAAAACTGTTTTGTATTCATCAGTTTATCTTCTAGAGATAGAATGAGGCATTTATTTATTTATTTGAGGTCCATTTTCCCAGCTCCACCATGTTGGAATATTTTTTTTTTTATATTTTTTTTTTGCAATCGTTTATGCTACGTTTGTACCATTTGTGCTACTAAGTAACGCGTTTGTGCTAGGTCCCATAGTCGAGTTATTCAAAGTTTAATGGTGACGGGACTGGGGAAATGCCAGCCTCCCCATAGAAATATCAAGGCAAAAGTTGTCTTTTATAACTACAATACCGGCGCACGTTAAAAATAATAATAAAATAAAATGTATCTTAGAATATTTATCACATTTAAAAAAAATTAAGCCATATAATTATAATGTCAACATTATCATAAACACATAAATAAACATCAGGTTAAAAAAAAAACAATTATAAAATATTTAATTATAATGGTCATTATTTTTTAGTGAATATTCACTGCGTGTCCAATCATCATTTCAGTTTTAGCTATGATGGGTTCGGGGGAGGAAAATTTACTTTGAATAACGATGTTGAAAAAATATTATACTTAGGTCAAGACCACTTATTTCATTATTGCTACTTTGGTTTGTGCACGGTATTGATTTTTTGTAAATTAAAAATAATGTTGAACCATTCCTTTTTTTATCCATCGTATATTCTTATTTACACTCTAATTCCTAATATACAACAAATAAATAACTTTTTTATATTATAGAAAATAGGTACATAAATTGTATGGTTTATAATATTTCAATTTTTCAATCATATTTTGTACATGATTTTAAGACGTATACATTTGATACCCATGATTATGTACAGGAAAATGATATAGAAAATTTAAACATTTAAAACATTTCATAACAGATGGTGTTTAATCTATGATTTGATAAATACCATTGAAAACGTTTTTCATCTACCCAAACGTGTGTTACAGTAAGTGGAAGTATTTAAACTATAGAGTTCAGAGGTTCCCAAACTGTGGGAGCACTTATCAGGGGACGCAAGGAGATATTTTTTTCACAATTACACACTGAAGACGAAAAATTAATCGATATTTCCATCTATTGATAATAATCAATCCAGAAACTTGTAATTTACAGAAAAAAAAATTAATTTAATGTTTTTATATAGTTATGTATTTATATTTAGGGGGTAGAAGAAAGTTGAGTAAAAATTTTCGAGTAAATCGATTTTTAACAGGAAATATAATCTAATTAGTTATTGGTACTTTAATGAGGTAATTTTTTATTCTCAGTAATTATCTGAAAACGTAGAGGAAAACTACTGAATTTACCAAAAATATTTATAAACCTGCCGAAGATAAAATTATGCCGAATTCGCTCATGATCGTTTTCCAACCTAGTGTTTCTCTATCAAATCTAAAATAATAATAAAAACTTTCCTGTTTACGGAATAATTTGAACGATTTTTTTTTTTACTTTTAACAACGGGAGGCATGGAAATTTTTTTTATTTTTAGGGAGGCGTGAACAAAAAAGTTTGGGAACCACTGATATAGTTTATATACTTACCTCCACGAGCACGGTAAAGTTGGCGTGTGGCGTGTCCAGCACTTTAATGTACATCGTATACAGAATAAATATATTTCCCGCGGTTAGGCAATATAATTTAATGTCACTTTTATGTTCAATGATATTAAAACTGATAGTGTTTTTAAAAGACAAAACCCGAAGTCATAAATTACTGAATAAGTCATTTTTCGTCGGTATTTTACATATTTCCGTATGCATTATACCTATAAATCAATATATTTTAGAAAAAGGACATCCAGTGAGTGGAATATTTCATTACTGGGTGTCCATATCTACGCTGACCGGGTGTCCAATTGGACACAGAAAATACCCTTGAAAAAACGCCCGGCTGTCCATCCTTTAATTCGCTCCCTTCGCTATCTGCTTCCGGAAAGTCGATCGAAATTGACGTATTTTTCGTGAAAAAATAGTCAACTATCGTTTTTTTTTGTGGGGGGGGGGGGGGGGGGGGGGGGGGGGGGGGGGGGGGGGGGGGGGGGGGGGGGGGGGGGGGG
>JAIPRL010006006.1:0-29357 GCA_025469235.1 Pemphigus obesinymphae | reverse complement strand
TTTTTTATTTAATATTATTTACGATCGTAATTCGATGTCACCAGTATGATATTAAGCGCTAGTTGAACGTTTCCACAACTGATTAAGGGAGTCAGTTTGAGGGCAGAATGATAGCTGATTATTATATAATATATGCCGTTGGGCATCCATACTATCTTAATTCGTGGTCTAGGTCATTGACGGTCTAGGTGGAAACGCTATGGGCACGCGCGGGGATGCGTGAAATCAGAACGACTTTGGTCGGCCCACGGCGCGTTATCTCGCTACACAGAGTATAGGTGTAGTGATATAATATAATATACCTATCATTGACCTGATTGGCCAAGGTTAAAAGTTTAAATTTGAATTAAATTAAAGGATAGAAAATTGCTATGATTTTGAACAAAAAAGTAGGTATACCTACTAAAGTTTCTAGAATTTTTTTTTATACGACAGTTTTATATTAGGTAAATTGTCGTAGCTGCAGCGTATAAAAATTATCGTGATAGGTACCGAATTAAAGTATCGCCGTGCATCTGTAATGTATTTTGTTTAACCTACTGGTATAAAAGCAAATCGTACACACTTCAGGAAATCTTTATATTGGACATTTGAATTCAATTTTAAAATATAATATAAATATGTTTAAAAAGTATTGAATATATTATACATATTCAATATATATATATATATAATACAAATTACAAAGTATAAAACATCACTTCTATTACAGAAAATTAAATATATAATTAAGTAGGTATTTTTAATGATAAAAATTAAAATAAATTATTCCATTAGCTATTAGGATATATTATATCTATATGTATATAATATGTATGATTTCATTTTATGGCCGTTCTTCCTGTTTTTGGTAATGTTAACACCAACAAGCCTGAAACTAAATTTTGAAATTATTAGCACAGATAACTTAAATACAAACATATTATAGACTAATATAGTCATCAGATATATACATATAGATCTCATATAGATCAGCTTCGATAAAGTAGTCAAATGTTAATGAAATACTTTCACTATATCTCATATAAAAAAGTAAAATTAATTTTCTGTCCTTCCTTGAGTTGTAAAAGTGTATTTTACTCATAATCTATAATTTATCATTTTAAATATAATTTCAATTCTTACTTAAATAGAATTTGGCTATAAACAAAATGTATATTTTTGTCATTTTAAAATATATTGTGTTAAAATTGAAAATAATATATTGAATTAAAAAATGTACATATTAATCAACATATTTAAAATAAGGTAATTGAAATTATTATACTTTAGATGAGAGACTTCTATAGACTATATTAAATTATAATTTATTGACTGTGTATAATTAATTGTATTGTTTATTTTAAAAATTTTATTATATATACTTACATATCAAAAATGAGCATGATACCAAAATTGGTACGGTACAGTGTGCATCGATAAAAACCCCAACTATAACGTTTCCTATAAGAGCACCTATTTTTCCGAACATAGAACCTATAGATACGGCCATGCCCCTAGAAATACCAGATTATTATGAATTTTGAATACCTAGTGAACATTTTATAGAAGTTTACCTGTATTCTGTAGGGAATATTTCAACTGCAATGCAATACATTAGACTAATACCCACGCTGGAAAGAGCTTCAAACACAGCCGATAATACGAGATTTTCCACTGAAGACGTAATGAAGTAAAAGCAAGCAGCGGAAATTCCGGATCCGAAGAAACTTACCACTATACATAGGTAGGTAGGTAAAACAAATATCCAATAATGTTATTATTAAAATCTTGTAATTTTTTAATTAAAGATTATATAGTCATGCTAATATTAGGTATATAAATTCAATGTTATATACTATTTGTGCGATGAAAAATATATTAGCATAATAAAATGCATAAAGTTGTAAAACATTTTAACTACTTATATAATTATTATTTTAACCATAAATTAACATGAATATAAAACGCTTTTAATATGTCCAAACCTAAGAAAAACCTGAGTCCGAATTTGTTGACGAACAGTGGCACAAAAACACTAGTGGGTATACAAGCAATGCCGATGATGACGATATTCACGTACACAGAATTATCGATAAAATCATTGCACTCAACGTCAGTCTCTTCCGGTTCAATTGTAAAGACCGATACGATCTCACACATAGTTGTCTTGTTTTGAGCACCCGTATATATAGTTTCATACCATCGAAATCTATTCATCAGCTCTGGAAACCACAGCATCAACATGTAGTAACTGTTCACATGTTATGACACACAATAACCATCCGGTTTAGAATACGAAAATTGTTCGTTATTATTCAGTTTAAAAAAAAGTGCCTGATACTCATTTTACCTGGTAGTGGCACAAAATTGTATGATGCATGTTATTATAGCTACACATTTGAATTTTGACGTAAACAGTCCAACAGTACTCTCGTAAAGCCCATCAAAGAATCCTTTGCTCGGTTCTTCTACGTAATCCGGTAACGTTACAGAAGTCACCTAAACAATCAACCGTATTAAAATATTAAATAATTATTTTCAATGAAAATATTTTTTTAAATGGGTTTTTAAAAAAATAATATTTGACTCACAGGGAATTTTTCGTCAGATTTATTATTCCAATTGTGGACAAATTTCAAGCAATCGATGGTCTCGTTATATCTACCCTTAGAAAGTAAAAACTTTGGGCTTTCCGGCAAACGCATCAATAGACATGACAATATTAAGCTTGGAAGAGAACAAATAATTGTAAATAAATTCCATGACCTAAACAAAAAGTATCCACTTTCGATTCTAAATGTTTGTGGAATAACTAACCATGCAACACCTGAAAAATAATGGTTTGTTATTTACTTATTGAATTTTGTTATTAATTTTTAATCATTTTCAGTAGATACATATATTATGATAGTTTTATATAGCACAAAACCACAAATTAACAATAATATATTCAATACGAAATTCTTATATTAGATTAGAAATAATTTAATGTACCTAGATATTTCGTATTTAAATATATGATTTAGGTTATGAGTGTAGCGAGGAATTTATTTGATTTACAATGATGTGGTTTTTTTTTATTGGATTAATTTTATTATAATAAATAATATAATACTGCTTTATTTTTATAAATTCACTCCACAATAACTAACCATGCAACACCTGGAAAATAACAATTTGTTATTTGTTAAATTTTTATTAATTTTTAATCATATTAAATACATATCCTATGTAGAGTAGAACATTATTATTTAGAACAAAACAATAAATTAAAAATCTGGGAAAGCACTTCACATGTCAGGTAGAATATAGGGAGAAGAAGTTGGTCCATGGTCCCTTATGTCCTTTGACAGGATAACGTTTTATTACTATTGTAGAATTAAAAGAAAGGATAAATCATTGCATTATTTGATAAATATAATTCTGATCCATGTAATTTTTTAATTTTTTTTTGGAAGAGGGGGAATGAATGACCCATTAAAAAACAAATTATAGAATTAATTTTCTAACAAAAAAGGTCTTATTGAAATGTATTTCAAATACAATTTACTATATCTCTAATACCCGACTTTACTCGGAATTTTAATATCTATTTTCCTTTAAATGCATTATGACAAATTGTGTCAATATTATATTTATGTATTTTATTTTTATTGTTATTTTTGGCCCTTCCCCATTAAATAAAAATAGGTAGATACACCGTATAAGTATAATATACAGTGTATATATTCTTATATACAATATAATGTAAAATACAATAATGTTTATTGTATACTATACGTAGGTATCTAAAAGTAAATAATAATAATAATAATAATAATAAACGTAATATTATAAATCAATAATTTTCTAGCTATGCTCAAAATATAAAATAATATATTCAAATACAAAATACCTACACTGGATTGAATAAAAGTCCAAAGTATGTATTTCTTATTTGAATATATTATTATAGATTTTAAGCGTAGCGAAGAATGTATTTGTTTATTTATTATTAAAATATGATTTTTATTTTTGTATGTATATTTTTTCGTATACAAAGAGTCGAGTAAAAGTTTTCGAATACAAAGATTCCTGGTAGCAAATTCGTTCTGGTTAGTATGTTAGAGATGTTATTATTTTATTGTCCTTATAGGCCGTATAGTCACAAACTGTATTTTCATGGAAAGTGACAAACTGTATACGTCTGAATAGTATTCTCCCGGAAAAAAATAAACGAAACGTACAGTTACGGACCATATAGTAGCGGACCGTAGAATCCCGGAATTTTAAAATATTGAAACCGTATTTTAATGGACTATAGAAATCCGGATTCTTGTTACACGTAATACTATTTCCATCTAGTGGCATAATAATGTATTTCATCCACGAAACCCTTTAAGCCATAGAAGCACCAACTATGCTATAGAGCAATAACGGTAGGTATATGAACAAATAAATCCCGGGTCATCTAAATCACAACCACACTTCTGTTAACAACGTGTATCTACTCATCTCGGGATCTAATTGTCTTATCTTGATCTAAAAGTCTCGCTCACGCCTTATCACACAATTTAGTCTTACCTAATCGTATTAAATTTAGCCTGTTACTTACTCGACGTGGTGTTTCACAGCAAATCGGGGGAAATTTTCGATTGAAACGAATGGAGTCGGCCACAGCGAGTGGAGCGAATGTAGCCCGTCCTCCCACCTATATTCTCTACGACACTTTTTAAAAAAAAAAAAAAAATGCTATTAACCTAGTAACAATTATTATCAAAATGTTTATCAAGTCCTACATGACCCGGGATCTGCTTGTCAGCATACCTGATAACTGTTGGTTTATAAAACTAGTATTTAACCACCAGATTGCATTAGATTCGATTCCGTAAAAATACTGTCCAAGTTTTGGTCAGCAGCAATTTACTTTCCGGGGGAATACGGTCCGGGTACATGTTGTTTAGAACTTTTCGCATTTCTACAGTCCATTACAATACGGCACTAATATATTAAGTTCCGAGATTCTACATTCCACCACAATACTGTCCGGGATTATACGGTCAGCAGCATTTTTCTTTCCAGGGGATTACAGTCCGGACATATACGGTTTAAAACTTTCCGCACTTCTACAGTCCGTATTAATACAGTCCGAATACATTCCGGAATCCTGCAGTTCGTGTGAATTTTTTCGGGAACTTTACATGCGTTCTAAAATATGACCTTAATAAAATACCAATTATAATGTAATTACATAAGTAGTTAGCAACATTACGAATAATAGTTCGAATCATTGAAAAAACAATTAAAATATATTTTCCAATTAAAATATGACGTTAGTCACCGGTGATAATAATATCAGGTAATTTCAGTATTTAACTATATAAAAATGATAAGAAATTCTTGTCAGATGACGACAAATTAAATTGTTATTTTTACCCATTTATAAAAATTTCACTTATAAAATATAATGATCCATTACGAATAAGAAATCAACTAATTAAAAAATTACCTGTGAAAATTACCATCAAAATCAAATTTACCATCAATACATTTCTTTACTCCAAAATACTCCTACTCAACTTCTACATGAAAAGTTTTCTCCAGAAAAAAAAATAAACAATATTGTAAAATTAATAGATTCCTCGCTTTGATCAAAATATATAATTCATAATTTTCTAGGTATAAGGTGGTATGAATAATCAAAAAATGATCCAAAGGTGAACTAGGTAATTACTAAGTGTACTATTATTAAGTGTTGTATTACTTAAGTGTATGTATAACTAGGTATATTATAATATTAACGATTTTTGCTCACATGGAAGTAGTATAATACCACCCGTCCAAAACATTTCCATCCAACACAAAAATTTTTCACGATACTTGTTGTTCACAAACTCACCTAGGTACGAATAAAGTACTGTAGCACCAGACACACTATACAGAACATTAAACGACATATTAATGCAAAAGTAGTTTTTCATATAATAATATGACATAATATTATAGGTACATTAATAATATTAAAAACAAAAAGTTAGACCCTCCCACCTCAAAAAAAAAATTTATATCCCACCACCCTAGAAGAATAACACACAAAACAAAAACAAACTTTATAATATAGCATATTATCACAGTACCTACTCAAGTTTGTATTGATAAAATAACTTTGTTTATAAATTGTAGGTATTTAATTTCTTAGTGACAATCATAATTATTTTTATATATTAGATTAAATTAGATAATCTAGCGATTAACTAGCGATACAATTAAACTTTATAATGTATTATTTTACATTTTGTTGAGTTTCTGATAAAATCTACGATGAGAATACCAATATTTAATTAGACTAATTTTAAATTTATATTCAAACTAAATATTGTTATTCAATTGATATACCTAATATCCTTATCATCTGATGTATCTATACCAAGTATACCTAGGTACATCAAAATAAAATGTATATAATATGTGTAATATATTTTAAACCAAGCAATAAACATACATCAATACCATAAAAACATGTGGTATTATTACATAATGATATAGTATAAATATATAATGGTTTTAGAGTAAAATTTTTAAACAATTGATAATTGACTTCTTCTTGTGGCCCTTTTACCACGATTAATATGAACCATTTCCTATTATCCCAAACGCATGTCTATGTATATATCTACTAGGTACAATAATATTATGTAGGTATATATTTGTTTTACCCGAATCCACTCATCAGTCTGCAAAATATCAACACTGGATAAACCTGAGACACACTGGATACGAGGCTGAATAAACCATCCATCATCATGCTGAAGATTAACGAATATCTTCTACCCTTGGAATCCGCCAAGTAACCCCAAATAAAAGATCCCATGAACATCCCTACAAAAATTAACTGTGAAATAAATATAATACAAATAAATATATAAATATGTCACAAATATAATACTTACCAACCATCGTAGCTCCATTTAAAAGGCCTTTGTGAACAGAAGTCATCTGAAAATCACATTGGGCTGACGGTAGAATGAAAGACACTGACGTTATGCTAATGGCGACTGCCGCAAAAAGAGCTCCACAAATAAATAATATGTAGTAGTGAAATTTTCCAAATCCTGAAATCGGAAAAATATTTAAATTTTTCAATGTATTGTTTTGAAGTATTTAATTAATATATATTATCTATAATAAATACGTCCTATAAACAATCACATCAATCAATGATTTAAACGCGAACAATTTCGAATTATATAGAGTTAACTATTAAGTATCTATTTTATTTTGGGATTATAATCATAGATAAATGGATTAGATATTCCATAAATTTTTATTTAATCCATAAATCTGAAACCCTTAGAAGTTAATTATTTGTTATTTATCTAGATAGATATTAGTTTTATTAATTTTGAATGTTATACAAAAAATTGTTTATTGGTTTTTAACCTTATTACATTATAATATTATAAAAAGAGAAGGTATTATTTAGCTGATTTCTCTCTCTAAATATAAATATTATATTCATATTTCGAGTAAAAACATGAATAAAATAGAGTACCTATCTATAATATAACAATTAACAATGTATTATAATTATTAATATTATTATTACCTACAGTTAAAGTTTTTTTAATATAATACAACGGATTTCTAAAAATGTTTTATAAATAATACTTGCAAATTATCAATTATTTATAACTTGAATACTTTAAACGAATTTTGATATTCAGTGCGCGATCTATTGATGTTTTCGTAACTACTGAAAGAAATAACCACAGACTACGGCGTAACAATGCGTTACATAATAATATAGAATATACATATTTCTTAGCTTATAACTAATTGTGTTCTATCCATACGCACAATTGTCCACTTTCCTGTCCTCTCCCTATCCCATAGAAAGTAACATAATTAACAAATAATTTATTCTTAAATCCACGGTCTTTTTTACAAAATACCGTGCTTAAATCTTATTAAATGAACTTTCAAAACACTTATATTTAAAAATAGGCAATTATTATTAATTATTGTGTATGTACTACTTTCATGTATTGTAATGGTTATACAATACTATATTTTTGGTCTCTGGGGGAAAAAAGTCAGTTAATGGCATTTTTTTTATCATCTTATGTATATATTTTTTAAATTTTGTCGTCTAAATGGCATAAGTATATTATATTTATTCTAATCAATTCAATGAACTAAGTCAATATTATGTACTTATTGCTTGGAAAAAAGGTATGTCATTTTGATCAAACAAAAAATATTTGGTCTTAATAATATGTTGGTTTATGTTGACTTAAGCCTTTTGAGTGTAAAAAATACATTTTTTAACTTACATACTTTTTAATACTTTTTAATTAATGACTGAAATGTAAAAGGATATAATATTTTATAATTAAAATGTTAAATTAAAAATTACGTTAAAACATAAAGCAACTAATAAAAACTTATGTTATGGTTATAAAGACCTGAATCAAAAATATTAAAATCAAAATAATTCAAGTAAATTCAATTTTTTTGTAAGTATAGGTACTTAATAATAATATAATATATAATATAGGGGAGACCGGGTATGGTTGTCACAGTTTTTAAAATTTCAAATATTTTTTTAAACACAATAATTTTATTTAAAATTATGTTGATGCATTATTAAATATAACATCTTGAGAAGTTTCTATAAAAATATCAAACACTAATATTTAGTAAAAATAAATTTTTTTAATGATTTAAATAAAATGTAATAAAATTGAATAGGCGACTATAATCAGCTGCTCTCCGAGATAAAAATAATTATAATCATTTTGATAATGTACAGTACACCTGACATCATAACGAAGATAAACGCCATTTCATTGCAGAGTTATTAATATTATGACAACCAACCCGTGTGACCACTAGCCCCGGTCTCTCGTACTGTAGAGAACTGTTTTAATCTTTGTCGCAAAATTTGTTGTGCTTTGTTTAAAAATCGTGAACCTATGGGAGGTCCTAATGAAACTGTTGAAATTGACGAATCTTTACTAAAAAGTAAACGTAAACACAACAGAGATAGAATATTATTAGAAGATCGACGAGGTGAAATGATTTCCAAAAATTCAGATTCTGATTCGGACTATGGAAAACAATAATAGAAATTACGGGCGTCATGTTGAAGGTCCATGAATTTTTGGCCTCTGCTGTAGAAAAATTCTTAGAGCATCAATTTTTTGTCGTTGATCGCTGCGGTCGAGTCACACTTATTCCGATTATACAAAATGAAGTGCTTCCCAGAACAAAAATAGTGTCTGATAAATGGGCAGATTACAAAAATTTAAATACACTTGGATACAAGCAATTTACAATTTACGAGTAATGTACAATTACTCGAAAATATTTGTAACTTTTAGAAATATTCAATGTTTGAAATATTATTAATAGTTTGAAATATTCATTCAAACTATTGAGTGTTTATGACAATGTAAATGAAAATCAGTGGTGCCGAAGTATATTTTGTCAACCAGTTCAAATATCAAAAATAATACGCCCACTGAACGCAAAAAAAATATCCTAAAACTTCGCTTCAGAAAAAAAATGTTCGTATAAATTTCCCCTAAAAATCTCGATAAATTCACTTTAAAAACAATAAATAATAAAAAAAAAAAGATCTTTCACATAAATTACAAAAGTAAGTAAGAACTTGCAAGTACTTATTTTCGAAAATCACCATCCCCTACATTTCACCAGTTCAATTAAGCCGGCTAGACATATTGGTCGGCTCCACTGATGAAAATGTTGAGAAAAATGCATAGAACAAATCAACAAATGTTACATAGTAATTTAATTGAAACCTGGTACAGATCAATATACAAATCGAATTTTTTTTTCGATTTCATAAAGAATATTCATAAAATGTACGGTTAGATTTAAACAATTAGAATTGTGCTATTTTAAGTTTTTATGTTTTTGTAAAATAAAGTACATAATGTTTGTCATGCGGCAGATCACATAGATCACATTATGCAGGAATGCCCGATTTTTATTTTTTTTTTTTTGAGAGGCTACTGAATTCTGGCCCCAGGGCCTACAAAACTATAAATCCGGCTATGGTTCATTGTATACTGAACCAAATTTAACTAATGGGTCGGGGCCCCCTCTGAATTTTCCAACCAGCATTTAACTCATAGATCCACCACTACCCACAACTTATTATTTTTTTAATATGTCCCGAAATGCTGATTTTTTTTTTTAACTAAACCCAGAGTCCATTCTTTTTTTCCAATTCGACCATTGGTTATAACTACAGTTTTAACATACAGTTTTTTGTCTTTTCTGAAAAATATCAGAAATGAAGATCGAGGTATTGTCACTGAGATAGATACCTAGTTGCATAATTTATAATGTATTGTTGCAGTTATTGGTTAATTGTTAATAGGTACCTACTAAAAATTTTACATTATTACCTAATTTAAACGAACTTACCGACCATTTCAATAGCATTATCCAAATGTACGGGCTGAGTAATAAGTTGTGAGGAATCTGCCACATCTAAAATACGTACATATATATATATATATATAAATAAAAAAAGTAAAATAATTATTTTCGATTATACGATCGTTTCGAAATCGAAATTCGAGTTTGTAATGTTCGTTTGTAATATCCAAACACGTACCTACACGAAAATATTTCATAAAGGTATTAAACAGCTAATAAAAGGTTTATATAAATAAACGATATAACCACAAATCTTGCATATAGGTACGTGCCTGGTTTTATATTACGCGTTCATATAATATAATATTGCATTATGTTTACCTTTCGACTTGTAGTCTTCCATTCCGAGAAAAATCACAAGAACTGGAAGAAAAAAAAAATCCCGTCGTATCGGAAAAAAAAAACAAACAGCGTTCCCGGTCAATGTTATTTCTTCGAGTGTTCGGAAATGTGCCGCGTATAATGTGTTCAATAAAAAAACGATCACCAATAATTCATTATATACTATCACTATATATATTATACTTGTGTTCTTATATATTTATTGTCGGTCAATATCCATCAGTGGCGGTGGCATTAATACGATCATTTGTATTAATAATAACAATCAATTGTTCACGGACACACAACAATCGCAAACTATTTAAACGCGTTTAAATTGGTTCACGCGACTGCGTGTGTATTTTACATAATACATACATGTATAATATGTATATTATTTAATGTGTAGTTTTTTTTTTTTTTTTTTTTTTAATTTTCTCGTTTAAAAAAAAAAAAAATCTCGTGGCGGGGCATTAAGTGCAGTGATCGGAAGCAACGACGACGACGGCGACGACGAACGTCGAGGTGCGGTTGTCGAAGAACGACGTCGGACGTTTCAACATTTTTCGACGAGCGT
Source organism: Pemphigus obesinymphae (assembly GCA_025469235.1). Taxonomy (NCBI): domain Eukaryota; kingdom Metazoa; phylum Arthropoda; class Insecta; order Hemiptera; family Aphididae; genus Pemphigus; species Pemphigus obesinymphae. The sequence continues at coordinate 18,028 of JAIPRL010006006.1, read as the reverse complement.
CACCGCATGCATTTTTACGATCCTGTAGACCAGTGAAGCATCTGTGGTATCCATAGTATAATAGTTGTCCGGTCCTAAACGCAGAAAAAAAACGTATATATTATAATTTTATCTTTGTAAACGTACACCGAACCAAGGCCACATATCCAAAAGGGGGAAAATTAACTATAAAAATATAGAGGAGAGGATTCTTTCTATAATAATGATATGTTACGATTTGAAAAGTGAAAGATACCGTAAATAGAATGGGTGGCATATTATAATAGGTATATAGAGTAACCATATTTTAAATTAATAAAAAATAATAATTATATATATATTATATAAAACTATATATATATACCTATTTAGGTGCCTTCTAAATCTACTCTGAACACGTGAACCGTGTCTTCCGAATAAAATGTAAAATCGTCTGCAATTTTTCGATATATATATATTTTTTTTTAATATGATCAATGAATGATTATAGTTTGTAATTATACTAACTTATAATATAAGATATTAAAATTATCACAATTATGTACTAATAATGAACGAATATTTTGAAATGAAAATTCCTGTTAGTTACAATAATATTGGTTATTTGCAACTTGCGTATGCAACATTTATTGTAATCATAAGACACTGTTGGATTTTATATAAATGTATTTATAATTAATGATTATTATTATTGTCTACCTAATTATCTTTAACCACTTTTACTTAAACACACATCTTGGGTAGGATTTATCTTTTAAATATTTAAACACTGGTTGATTTTTATACCAATATAGGTATTTAACTAAAATATATGTCAAAACCATAATAAAGGTAACACTGTAATTATATGAGCATAGAAAAAAATGTTTATTTTGTAAAAATGATTACATTTCCCTCCATTTATAATTAAGTACCCGTGTTTTTATCAAAATATTTAATTTTTGATGTTTTTTCCGAAATTAGCAGTATCCCGTAGATAATTAAATAATATAATTATATAAGAAATTCTTACAATGAAATGTATTATAATTAACTACTTTTAGAATTACTTTTTAAAAAGTTTTCAAAATTTTAACAATATTATAATTTATATTGTTTATACACCAGTATTCAGAATCAATGAACTGGGTGTTCATTCATTAAATTGCATAATTTGTTATGTTTCTATCCAGTGAATGAACATATATTTATTTATTGAACTTCATAGTATATTTTAGATCCAATAGTAGTTATAAATAATATATTGGTAGTTTTAACTAGTATTACTAATAGTAGGTAAAATTTTTTCTAAAAATCAGATTTACAATATGGCTAATATTATTTTATAATGAAACAGAATAAAATTTTCTTGTAATACAAATTTAAAAGTAATAACAACGGCTTGAACGTCTAAACAATTAGTTTATTATTATTACCTCCTCTGCCTATATTGTATAATTGCAGGGATATTTTTTTTTGAATTGATCTATTGAATTTAGTTCATTTTCATCTATTGCAATTATTTATAATTCAATTTATTGAAAATACACGACTTTTGATAATTTATCATTTATTTTCATTTTAAAACTGAAGAACATACCTAATTTCCTTTAAATAATTCACGTGCATTTTTAGATTAGCTATCGCAATTCGTAAAATGTTGCATTTCAATCCTAAACACAATTACATTACAAGACACATATTGGATAAACTTAAACCTACATACATATAATATAATAGTAGGTGTATTATAGAGTAGGTACAGAATGTTTAAATTTGAATAAATTATAATCTATATAGACAAATGATAAATTTACGGCATATTATACTAATGTAGGTAGGTTCAAGTATAGTTGTTCATTGTTCATACATACATACTCGTATATATATATAATATTATAAATTATTACATAGGTACATATATATATATAGTACACAAAATATCTTTAAGTAGTATTACAGGTATGTCTACATACAGTAGGTATATAGATAATAATATAGGTAGGTATGTATATTTTATGTCCGTTAACCATTTGGATAATACGATTTATTATTATTACATACTTATACATATACATTTATTAGTATTTTCGTATTTTTTTACCATACCGGCTAAAACTATAGTAGAATCTAAGCATCATTAAAAATATGGCATTTTTTTTATATTAGTTATACAGTTGCATTGAAATAATTGCATCATATATATATTTTGTTATTGACTCAGGAAATCTTCTGGAAATCGGGAAAATATAATATGATATACATTTATATCATAACCCTAGGGAATATAATTATAATATATGTACCTACTTATATAGACTATCAAAAATAATAAAACATCAACAAATCTCAGTGAAATGTAAACGAACGTTTCTTCCCGATAGATATTTGGAGCTAATTCTTATTTTACTGGCCGAACAACGACGAAGTGATGCGAAGGATAAAACGATAAAATCCAATTAGATGGGAAAGAATAGACGTTTTACAAGTATAAACAATCATTTGTGTTTTACGACGGACATGCACGGGGGATAGCTTATTCGTTATTTATTTACATTCTTATTGTTCTGACAAACACACGCCATGCCTTATCTGCAACACAATATTGTCCTTATTTTTCTATCGTAAAAAATGCATTAATTTCCAGCAATTTCAGATTCCGTATAATGGACAATAACGCGACTACGGGTGACATAATAAACTAATGATACCTATGTAAGAACTCATGGCCAAACACACAAAATGGCTAGACATTTTAAGCCCCTACACATTTTGAGTGTATAATGGTTTTACAATCATGTGTTCTTTTGTATGCATACACAATTTCGAGTAGGAGGAGTTAAGTAAGAATTTTCAGGTAAAAGCTCTCTGATAAAAAAAATTCGTTCTAGTTGTTATTTAAATATGTCATTTTTTAATTTTTCTACAACCAAGTTTTTTTAAGTGTAAAACAAAATCGCTGAAAATGATGAAAAAATGTTATAATTCTGGAAATAATTTAGCCAGAAACGGCAGAAACTATAAATGAACACCAAATATTAATTATTATAATACAATATTAACATGATGACAATTTCAGTACTTTTTTACCATATTCCAAAATTATATTAAAAAATATGTATGCTTTTACATATTAATGTATAAATTTTAAGATTTTTATAATTTTATACATTTTATGTATGTATATACTTTTTTTAGTAGAAAGTGTCGAGTAGAAATTTTTATAGATTTGTATTATTAGGTCCTATAGAAGCCATTTTTCGATTAGCAGTTTTCTTAAGCTGAACCTTGTTTTTTCATGATAAAAATACTGAGTACGACGTTCTTTTACTGCATGTAAAGGAAAACTGCCAAGAATAAGGTAAAATTTTATAAATTAGAAATTTAAGTATAAAAACTTCACACAGAATCGTCTTATGCATTCAAATTTAAAAACCGATGGGATGATCACCAAATTGTTTGTTTTATTGTTTGAATAATATTATAATTAAAAAAATATTAAATTAAAGTATATAATTTGTTATTTAGGAATGGATTGACCTTTTTTCTCATTATAAAAGACGCCTAATAATAACTGCCCCCCTCATTTACAAATACTGGCCACTATTTTTACCTGTCAATATAGGATATAATATGTATAATATGTAGTATATTCTCTAACAATGGGCTGTGATCAAATTTCCTATGAATTGCAAAAAAAAAAAAATTGTACGAAATTATAAATTTAGAAAAATAGGAACATGTATTTTTATAACTTTATTTTTGTCTAGGTACATATATTTTGACAATGTATGGATTAATATATTAGACTATTCTGTGTTCAATATAAATAATATCTCAAGTTGTAGTTGGGTCACACACTCAGGAATAGATTTCAACATTTTCAAAGTGGTTAAAAAGTTTTCTTTGATAACAATGTGTAATTGTATATGAAAAGTATATGGTATTATTTCTTATATAAGAATAGGTATAAATATTTTTAAATGTATAATTTATATTTTTACAAATTATAATTTATTGTATAAATAATATTTTTTTGACTTATTAAAGATACACGAGTTTTAAGAGTTTATCCACTTTTGTAGGGGATTTCCATAGGTACTAAAAAACCGAAATCCACATATTATTATACTATATACTAAAGTTATTATTGTAATTTAAACAAAAACCAGAACCCATTTTTATATTAGAATAACTTTTATTAAAACATGTTCCATATTAGTTATAACACTTATAACGTAATGACAAAAAGAATACATATTATTTAGTAGTAGAAAATAACCATACCATAACCTCATATTTTTACATATTATATTTAAGTGAATTGTACCTAACTTCATCACTCCCCTTCAATTCCTTCAATAAGTAAAATAAATAAAAAATACATAGATACCTAAAAAAAAACTTGATTATATAATCCAATTTTTAATAAATTTATGTACAGGTAGTGACTAAGTGACTTTGTCAGCATACCCGCTTCTTGATCATTAGTATGAATATACTTAACTCGACTGTTCGTTCTTGAATTTTTTCACGAATATAATGATGTTATATATCTATGTGTTTGGTCTGTTTATGATATTCTGGATTTGATGCTAGTTTTATGCAACTTTGATTGTCTTCAAACAATGATATGAGTCCTTTAATATCAATGTTTAAAAATGACAAAAGACTTTTCATCCATAATATTTCACATATAGCATCACGACTCTGTTGATGAGATGGCAACAATTTGTTGTTTCTTCGAACACTATGATATTGTGCAATCATAAAATTTTATCAAGTATCCTGTAGTGGATCGACGATCATTAACATCATTACCTCAATCAGCATCAATATATGCAGACAGAACTTGAGTAGTGTTAATATTTTTCTTGTAGAATAGTTTTAGATTTATACTTCCTTTAATATAACGTAAAACGCATTTTAGATGTATCCAATGTTCTTCAGTTGGATGACATTGAAATCCACAAAAAAAACTAACAGCATGGCATAGATCTGGCCTGGTATCAAGCATCGCATACATTAAACAGCCGATTAATTGTTTGTATGGTTTGTCACAAATCTCACCCTTTTTATCAAAAATTATACTTAACTTGTGTTCCATTGGAGTTGATGTGGGATGACAATCATCCACATTAAATTTCTTTAATAAATTGGTTAAGTACTGTATTTGGTAAATTTTTAAACAAAAATCATTTCTTTCAATGTGAAGACCAAGAATAAAATTTAATTCACCTCCATCTGTCATTTCAAACTCCTTCATAAGATTATTTTTAATTTGTATTACTTCATGTAAGTGTTTACTAATAACTAAAACATCATCAACGTATAGTATAGGATAATCCATCAATAACAGATGTTGAATTGATATATAAAAAATAATCATTGTCTGATCTTTTAAATCCTAATTTGGTCACATATAAATGAAATCTTTCATTCCAATATTTACTCGCTTGTTTTAGTCCGTAAAAAGATTTATTTAGTTTACATACCCTTTTAGTGTCTTCATTATCCTTGAATCCATCCGGTAGTGTCATGTAAATTTCTTCATTTATAAAACCATTCAAAAATGCAACCTTAACATCCATTTGATGAGCATGTAATGACTTCTCATTTATGAGACCTAGTATTGCCCTAACAGTTGTAAGCTTAGCGACAGGAGCATATGTGTCATTAAAATCTATTCCTTGTTTTTGAAGGAAACCTCTTGCAACTAATCTGGCTTTATATTTAATGATGTTACCTTTATTGCCCCTTTTGATTTTGAAAATCCATTTACTGTCAATAGGTTTTCTTCCATCTGGTAGTTTCATAATTTCCCACGTTCGATTCTTATTCAATGATTGTAGTTCTTCTTCAATTGCTTCAAACCAATGTTTTTCGTCATGTCGATCTATAATTGAATTATAGTCATTCGGTAAATCTTCAATAAATGTATTTGCATTCAACGCTAAAGTACTAAAATCATAATCTTCATGCCATACGGGTGTCTTCCTTAATCTTGTAGATCTGAGTGGCTTCTCATTATATGTTGTCTCTATATCACTGGGTTCTAGATATATTTTGTCATCAGTGATATTCACATCTTTAATATTTTGGTTTTTAAGAAAAACATTTTCATTAAAAATTACATCTCTAAAAACAATCAATTTGTTTTCTATTTCATTCCAAAGTCCGTAACCTTTTATATTATATCCTATCATAATACATTTCTTTGTTTTTTAATCTAACTTTGTTCTCTTTTCTTCAGGAACATGAAAAAAACTTCACAACCAAAAACTTTTAATTTTGAAAGATTTATTATTTTATTGGTCTACAATTCAGTTGGAGTTTTATTATTTTGTAGTGAACGACATGGACTTCTGTTTGTTATGTAGGTAGATGATAAGATTGCTTCCCCCCATAACTTCTTGTCAACACCAGAATGTAATATTACACAACGAGTCTTTTCTAGTAAAGTTCTGTTCATATGCTCTGCTACTTCATTGAGTTCTGGTGTATATGCTGTAGTATACTCAGTTTATATCCCCCTTTTTACACAAAATTCCTTAAAATCTTTCGAAATGTATTCTCCACCATTATCACATCTTAAACGTGGTATTTTATAATTATATTTTGATGTAACATATGCTTCATACTGTATTACATATTTCAATACGTCACTTCTATTAGATAATAAGTATACCATTGTGAAATGAGTATAATCATCATTCAGTGTTAAAAAGTATTGTTTATTGTCCCATGTTGTAGGTGATGTCGGTCAACAAACATCTGTATGTATAAGTTCCAAGGGTCGATTAGATCTTTTAAGTAGATTCTGTTGGAATGATGATCGTGTTTGTTTACCTCCTATACACGATTCACACAAAACATCAAAATTATTTACATCTTTCATAGAAATATCAATTCCGTCTACCATATTTCCTTTAATTAGTCTAGACATGTTTGATTTACATAAATGTCCCAATCTTTTATGCCATAAGTTTACATTTCCCTTCATAATTATATTAGCAATAGTTGTATTATGCATACACATGTTAAATTCAATTTTATACATTTTACCATTTCTTTTTCCTTTGGCAACTAAATTTTCTTCTCGGTATATTAAATCCTCAGCATTGTAAAAAGTTACTTTCATTCCTTTCTCTTCAATTCTTCTCATAGAAAATAAATTACTCAATAAGTCTGGTACGTAAAGTACATTTTTGAAAGTTTTTATTTTAGACACATTTTCAACATTAGAAAAAATATGTATCGTACCTGTATGTTTAGCAAAGAGCATTTCCTCTTGTTTGGATATTTGTTTGTGCTTCCATAAAATGCTACTCCAGATTTTTCCTTAATATTTGTATTCTGATCTGTGCGCTTGAGTTGAATATCCAATCATTTACTTATAACAAAATTCATTGTTTGTTTATCATTGCTCACGGTTTCCAGTGCAATTATTATATTGTCGAATGATTTAAGTAAAGTTAATAGTAATATACTTATTAAAAATGATTTGTCCATTTGCTGTCCAGATCTTTGAAGCTCACGTACAATATTATCAAAACGTAGAAAATGAGATTCCAAAGAATCTTCTTCATTATATTTCATAGTTAACAGTTTTTTTATCAAATGAAGACGACCAGCGATTCCTTTTTGCTCAAATGTTTCAATTAGGATAGCCCATATTTCTTTTGCAGAATTTTTGTCTTTGACATATTCCAAATGACTGTCAGCGATTCTTTGAATAATTAAAGAATTACATTTCAAGGCTTTATTTTTATCTTTTTCATTCGTTGGGTCATGCTTTACGAAAATCAATATTTCCTGTTCTTCCAGTAATACTTCCATACGGAATTTCCAGTTTGAAAAATTCTTTCCATCAAACAACAGCACTTTATATTTGTCTTCTTTCATTTTTACTATAAAAATATATGTACTTTGACAACCTTGACTATATAGATACCACAGAGAAACACGTAAAAACAAACGAACTATTAAACTACCGTGAAACGCGCACTACATAAAAATGTGTCTGGGCCTATTGTAATAAAATAAAATAACCTATTGTAATTTAAACAAAAACCAGAACGCATTTTTATATTAGAATAACTTTTATTAAAACATGTTACATATAAGTTATAACACTTATAACGTAATGACAATGACGAAAAACATATTATTTAGTAGTAGAAAATTATCATAACATAACCTCATATTATTACATATTATATTTAAGTGAATTGTACTTAACTTCATCAGCTATAAGGATGGGAATCAATTACTTAATAAAAATAATAATATTTTAAATTAAATTATATTTAACTTAAATTGTTAATACTAAAAAATTTTCTAGTTAAATATCTATGAATAAGTTCTTAACTAGTCAATTTTTGTTCATTCAATGTTAATTTTAAAAAAAGTTATTAAAATTTAGAACAAAATTTAATTTTATTAAATAGTTAACGAGAAAAATATTTTTCTTTAACTATAAAAATAATATTGAAAAATTAAACTTTAACTAATTATTTTAGGTACCTATCCATTTTTGTTAACAATTAACTTTTATTTTGTTATTATAAATTATACTGTTATTAATCTTATTATCATTAATCTTCAGAATTTATGCCACAGATAAAAACACTCAGTTAAGTTAACTTACATCAAGTTTTAACTTTCAACTTTAACTATTTAAGTTATTAATATATATTGACTATTGATTTTTGACTATTTAAAAAAAGTGTTCTACTTAATTTAATTTTATATAGTTAGTTTTTTCATTAACTTTACCCATCCTAGCCCACACTTCCCATTTAAAACAGGGTTTTCTTATATTGACAATATTATCATCTGATAAACATTCAATAAATCTTAATAATATAATACTCTAATTATTTTAGTCCTGTTCTATAAGTAGATAAATTCAACAATAAATTATTTTATCTAGGTATAACGATACTCTAATTATAATTTAAATTTAAATCTAATAATAATTATCAACGATTGGATTGAAGTTCAAAAAAATCTAAAATGTTTTTTTCAAAATTACAAAAATAACCCAGAATAGATAGGTAATATAAAATGTTGTAATAATATGTAACATCAATTGGCAAAATACTCCTACTTTAAGAATGTGGTGTTAATGGTGCAGTTATGTAAGATGCCATGAGTTCTATGATTTAAGTATTATATTTCATCGTATTTAAATACAAAATTTTTTAATTATATAGATCAGGTTTCAAGATCAAATTCTTGTGAAATAACGATATATTTAAAATATTTGATTTATATTATAAATGAATGACTCGGGTGACGGGTATATTACGTATAATCGAATGCAACTATTAAATTGTCTATAATTTATCTCGATCGATTCGATAATTGTTGCATATAAGTACAACATAAATACTAAAATACTAATGAGTCTAAAAAAAATAACGAAAAATAAATAATAGTCAACAGATTATAATATATCGTGTTAGAAAAAAGTTTTTTTTTTTAACACTATATTTGTTACAAAAATCCATACACTAAAATTTTTTAACTGATCGAGGCAGTAATTTTTTTGTTTATCCCATTGCAATAATGAATGTTCAATTAACTAATAACAATATATCAATATGTAAACATTGTACTCCTATCATAAAAATCACAAGATTATCAATTATAAATAATACGGTTAAATTTAGATTATTTTGTATTTTAAATGAGAAATACATTTTTATATATTATTTTATTCATTACCATAAAATTATATATCACAAACTGTATCTATACAGACTAGAAAGTAAAATATAATGTATAGGTTAGTTAATACATAATAAAAATGATTTATAACAAATATATAGAATTTATTAGCAACGATAATACAAGAGTAAATAAGTGTATTTAATTACATGACATCTCTTAAAAAGTAATTGAAATAATATCGATAAACATACCTATATATTAATATAATAGTATTAAAAACATTTTAAATATAATATCGATATAGAAGATTAATTTCATATTTGATTTCAATATAAATGGTGAATAATACTGGTGAATGATTTATTTTTGGATTGATTGGTATATTATACACTTCACTACTTCAGTAAGTACATGTATTAATATACACATCAGTCACTAATAAAAAATGTTCAAATCGGTCTGTAGGATTTGGAAGCACTTCACCTATTGAGTAAGATTTACAGGCAGTAGATTTATTGAATTTTAAAGTAATGATAATTATTGATTTCTATAAAAGGATATAATATATAACTATTACTGTAAAAAAAAAATACCTATTTTTATATATTATTATATACCATGATAGTAGTCATGACAACTCTATTTGTTATTTTCCCAATTATACAAATTGTAAAAATTACCTCTGAAAAGTTTAATCTAGAATGAATTTTCTACCAAAAAAGTTCTTTACTCCGAAACTACTACTCGACTCCTACCCAAAATATTATTTCCCAAAAAATTAAAAAATTAAATAAACTTCATATAATAATCAAAATTAGATTGGCTCAAAATCTAAACCACTTTAAACCTCCAATACTAATATTATATTCTAATATATAGGTACCTGGTACTCATTTAATTTTTTTTTAAATTAGACCTAATATTAATAAAATTATTAAAAATGCACTATATCGTTTAACTCAAATGTATTTTTTATATAAGTATACGTCATTTATATAAAAAAAAAAAATGTATATATAGGTGTATATCATTTTTTTATACTGTTAATTAAGACTTAGTAGTTCTAAATCAAATTCTTTTCGACTTTTTATCACATTAATTTTAAGACAAAAATTTTAAACTAAAAACTAAATTTATTTATTGATTTAATATTAATCTATAATTCTACAACAAATAAAAATATTTTAGTTGTAATGTTGCAGTAAATCTTTAGTCATTTTTATTATTATTATTTTTTGTAATATTTATACTCAACCTTCAAACCCATAACCTTATTTTAATTAATTTATACCCTATCCAATAAATTAATAGGTACCTGGACTATTATTACAAGTGTAATTTGATACTCGGATAGGATGGCATCAGATGTTATATCTATATATCACATAGCGACTCAATCTAATATCTATACTAAGGTCAATATAGCAAAATCAAACTATGCAAACTAAATATTGTGTTATATAGATCGATTTTATATTTTATTTAAATATTATAATATTTATATTTCCCATTAGATTATAGACAGAGGTAGGTAATATGATATACCTAATAATAATATAACGAATAACGATAAGAGTAAAACGTCTTCTTAATATTTTATTTTAGTTATTTTAGATGCATTTATATATAATTGTGTGTCGGTGTATGTATATTATAATATATAATATATATTATATGTTGGTATATTATGCCGAATCGTGAATTCTAGTTTTAAACAATATAACCAGTAATCCCACTTATAATTTAATATCAATAGGTCAATATAAATATATTAAACTATTTAAGTAATGAAATAGGTATACCTAGCAAATCAAAGAGAATTAATAATAAAATCAAAATTCAAGACATTATACTGCAATTCTGGGCAAGTAAATAATTTTTTTAAACTCACTTAAGTTAAGTTAATAGAAAAAATATTAAAAGTTTTAAATGAATAGTTATTTTTTTTCTTAACGATTAAGTTAAGTTTAAAAATAATTTATTAACTCAAGTTAAGTTAATTTTTTTAATGCGTCAATATAACATTTGAGATAATATATAGGTATAATTATGTATCTAATATTTTTTTGGAAATACTGTTATTTTTAACTGTAAGCAATTTAAAATTTTTAAAAATCATTAATATAATATTATTGAAAACACTACAATATACCTATTTATATTAATTATTATTAAAATTATCCATAAATAGATTCAAAAAAATGTTAAATTAGTAGATACCTACTTTTTTCTTCAAAATTTTAACAAGTGGAAATTTATCATTGCAAATTAAAACCTACCTAAATATTGTTTATTGATGGGAAATCTAATATTAAATATAGTATACAGTATAATAATACAAGGATATTATTATATAATATATAGGTATTCTTGCTTTATTTATATTTTCGAGAAATAAATAATTCTTATACCTAATATAATATTTACCTATTAGAAACATTAAAAATAACTATATTTTATTTAACCATTTTGACAATAGATACAATATTAAAACAAAATGTATCAATTATTTCAAAATTAACTTAACTGAGTTTTAATTAAAAGTAAATATAAGTTAAATTAATAAGTTAATTTAACAAAAATTAAATATAAAGAGTTAAGTTAAAAATTAAAATTAACTTTACTATTAACTTGACTTTTAACTTGACTTTTAACTTGACTTTTAACTTATTAACTCGTTATTGCCAAGCATTGCACAATAGCGTAGGTACATATAATTATTTTAAAATGCATGTATTAAAAAATATCATACAACACATTAATATGAAGCATAATAATATCAAATTATAAATAAATAATTTATATTTTATTAACTATTTCTGTCTTTAAATTATTTGTTAAAGGTAGTACTTACCTGACTCAGTTATCTTTGTCTGATACACATGCAACGTAGGAAAATTGGGTTTTGTATTTCCAATATCGTGAGTAATTGGTTAATTTTCCATATAATGATGTATGATAATAATTAATAAAAATACTAAATAGTATAACCAATGACATGTAGGAATTAGTTTTTTAATAAATTAAATTGTAAACAAAATATTCAACAAATAATTATCACGTTATTTTACACTTGTCAAACAACTTAAAATGCAATTTATCAAAATAATAATTCCCACATATTATAAAATACATTTTCTTTATTAATTATGATTATAATATTAAGCTATATTTAATCCTATTATCCGACTAATTAATGTTTATTGTTTTTTTTTTATTAATTTGTCATGATTAAAATTTTAAATCTTTGCATAAAATATCTTACCTTAACTAACTATCTAATACTAGGTAACTGTGGCGTTACTCCTGTGCCTTGTTATGTTCATAGGTACCTACTTCAGTAAAAAAAACTCCCACCACCAGTTATTTTTTTCTATACTCACATACATATAAAATACACTTCCAATAGTTCCAACGTTTTTAACATATTAATACGTGTGTTTTAAATTTTAATGTGTGTTCAAATAAAAGTTGTTTGCATCAATATACCCATACAATGTTTGCATGTATTAATTTTTATATACTTTAATTGCCATTCAAATACTTTTATTATTTATCTAATCTTTAATATTATTACGTTGTATAGGTCACAGCAGTATAGTACTCTCCATTAATACAAACCAGTGTTATACCACATTAATATAGTGGCATACCTAATCGTTAACTCTTAGTCTAATAATTGTATTGCTAACTCTGAATGATTCGGTACTTACGTCGGAAAATCGCATAACATAATTAAAAATAAATTCTTTAATTATATTTCGAGTCATATTACATGTAGTACACCAAGTCGGTACACTTTTTGATTATCGACATCTGTATTATAATTATTATAATTCCAATTAAATATTACTATATTATAAGTATTATTTTATAAAACAATAATTGCAGATTAATTTGGGTTTAAAATAATTTGCAGATAATATAGGAACCTACATTTGCTGATGTCTAGTATAATATTAATAACAATATAAATTGTATACGCTAAACTATTTTAATACAATACATTATTATTATTGTAATAATATATAAGTATAGGTTTTAATAGAAGCAATTCGTTTCAAATAAAATTACAGTATGTAAACCTTTTGGATTTTGAGCATGTTATTGTTTTCATAATGATGAGTTTCTTTTACTACAGTAAACATACAAAAAATGTTTATGCAGTAGGTACCTATGTACATTCCTATATATTGGAAATTTAATACAGCTGAGGTGTCGTTTTTCGAAATATTCCCGTTTTCATCGAAAAAATCATAAAAACAAGCATAGGTACTATTTTATATACCTACTTGTATTTTATAAAACCAGCTTTTGAATGTATTTATTTTTTTCATAAATCGAATTTATTATTTAGAATCATATTTTGCATACAATAATAACGTAATGTGATAGCGCAATACTAAATATAGTTTCGGTACCTAATTACCCATAAATATTTTATTTTTATTTATTATCTACGTACAATTTTGAATGTATATTAAAAACAAAAAACAGACAAATATACAAACAATATATTGACATCACAATACAATACTAACAAGAAAATCAATTTCAAAGGATAACGTCGTTTGACCAAGTTGTAGGGTTTCATCAGCTGATGGGAAGTCGTACGATACTCTTATAGTCGTTATTCACAATTTATGAGAAGAGAAAATAAGTAAACTCGGAAAATGGATTTTTTATTAACAAATTGCCGAGTTATTTCGTTATTTTGAGCACGTGATTTGTATAGGTAATACCTACTTAAAAAGAAAAACGTGAAAAATTAAAAGGTACCCAGGTGTTTGTCGCGTTTAAAGTAATCACAGTACTTTATATTTAATAGTCGTGCGCGCTCAAGTAGATATAAAACGCTTTGCAATAAACATAATTGGTTCGATCTAGCATCCAAACAAAATATCTTTTCCTGTTCAGCAGGATAATCAATATAAGATATATGAAAAATCAATTGAAAAATCATACGAAAACACGGGAAATGATTAACTAAAAAAATCGTATACAATTGAAATCCTTTTATCACAAACTCTTGAAAATTAAACACTCGAAACATAATTATATTATAATTATTACAAAATATATTAATCGATCTATGACACACTTTACACTAACGTAAAAACCCCATTAACCCGAACAAGAAATTTCGAAAAACAAAATTGTATGCTTGTCCCCTTATGTTCGTTGTTACCAGACTCATTTTAGCGGATAAAATGTACAACTTCAACCAAGGGAGTCTCGTTTGGACTGTCCCGTTTAAGCATTTAGTCTGTTCGCCGACGTTAAGCGGGGCACATTCAATTTATTACAACCCACTTTTAACGAAATCTTGAAACTTTAAATAAACATGAAAACAATTTTCTAATTAAATCATTCGTTCGTCAGTTGAAAACAAGGTATGAATTCTATGATAATATATCTACCAATATACTTTTTTTTTATGTATTTTATAAGCTTTCAACAAATATTTTTGTTAAAACTAATTTTTGCATATATTATTAGAAATTCATAGTAAGTACCTATGTGAAATTTAAATTAATAGGTAATCTTATAACTCATTTTTCACAGTATTCTTATGAAGTTATGAATATATTCGTAAATATATATATAATCAATTTGGACTCGGAAATTATTGCATTTTCGTTTTTTTTTTTTATAAATTATTATATAAATTTATTGATAGGTAAATTAAGCTTATAAATTAAAAATTAAAATATAAATTTGAGATTTCTAAATACTATATTATGTTGTGCCATAATATATGTAAAAATAGAATTATATTTTTTTTAAATTTAAAATTAATACAAATTTATCATGAATTAACTATACTGTAATTTAAAATGTTTATAAATTCAAGTAAAAATTCAGGACTATATAAGAAAATAGTGAATGATTAAGTGCAAATATTTAATTTTTTTTTGTAGGCATAATTGCACACATAATTAATACCTACATTTGTGAAACATTAATAGTTTCAAGCTCTAAATTAATATTAAATATATATTTATATAACAAATTAAAAATTTAACACTACATATTAATTAAAATTATAAGTAGGTATATCTAAAAGTAAAAACAATTTAATAATTTTATTTTAAAATGTACGTGATAATATAATTACCTATATACATGATTAACATATTATTTAACTGTTCAATAACGGATTTTTCATAATAACAAATACAGACTGTGTTAAAATTATATTGCACACAATTATGTCATTTATTATTTATCAAAAAATATATATATACATGATACTTTGATCACACATTAAATAAGTATTGATTTTATCTTATATTTTTAATATTTTTAATTTACTTTTAAATTATTACATTCTGACCCCAAGTGTATTAGATACTCATTTTTTTTATCCAATATCTATTGGTATATTATATTACACATATTATAATATTATTATCGTTATTTCTGCATATTAGTTCATTATAGGTAGTATATACGTTAGGTGCACATACTCGTATATAGTTTCACCCAGTGGTAGAACTACAACTTTTATTATTATTATTTTTTTAGTAGGGGGATTTCAAAAGCCTGCATAGTTTTATTAGATGTTAAGATATTATTATAGACATCAATTGGAGGAGAGGGTTTAGGGGAAGGATATGTCCTTTTTAGAGAATTACATGGCAATGACTATTTTTCAGCAAATGCTGTTACTGGTAGTAAAATATGATTATTGGTGTCAAACAAAAAAAATAATAATAGATGGATATGAAAATATGACTGAAGTTAATCTCCCTCCCAAAGCCGTATCTGAGTGGGGTCCATGGGGTTAGGGACCCCTCTGAAATATTTTCAACATTTGATACATTTTTATGTAAACTAGTGACTTTAAGCATCAATATGAATATTTTTTATTTACCAATATTTCATAACTCTCTGAACATAAAACCTCTGAAAATAAAATCTGAAAATAGAGCCTTGCTCCCTCCCACTCCTTAAATTAACTTATGGCCACCCATAACCAATGGATCAATATCATAGATATTAATATTCATAGAATTCCTCACTTAAAGGCCTTTCCTTTTACTTATTAGTCACTCATTTATTAATTTATCAGTTTACTTCAACACAAAAATCCACAATTCTCATTTCAGTCATCAAAATATATCTCAGTACTTATCTAAATAAATCTATTATTAATTAAAATTTCAATGGCAATTTTTCAATAAAAAGTCATTATTCTACGATAGTCTATTATATGAATTGTTATATTTTACTCAATATTTAATTATAACTTTTATTATTATTAGTGGCATATTTATGAGAGGGAGCCGAGTGTACTAGACCCTTCAGAACTAATAAAAAAGGAAAGATTTTAGAATAAAAGTTGTATTTTAAAATTATGTTATAATTAAAATTTATATATATATCTTTTTTAATAAAAATCCAGATGCCTATATTCTTTTACTAATACCATTTTCAAATGTTTCTCCAGCCGTTTTGAGATTTTTACGCCTTTTGTTTCTCTGTGTTTTCACTTTTTCTCTGAACTTTCAACACCGGGAAGAAAAAATGTGATTCCCAACTCGCCGATTTCCGTTATCACTCGACGTTCTTCCACGTCGTCGTATTATCACCACAAACTTCCGAAATAGGCTTTAGCAACCTTTGTAGGCCTTTTTGGACTCCGTGGCCTTTGGATTTGCATTTCCCGGACGTTTTAACGAACGATTGAACAATTCTTTATTTACCGATCGTTCCCAACCGACCAGGATGTTCGTTCCGAATATGCGTATATATTATCTGTTGATATACGTAACAGTGTCGTCCGTTATCTGAATAATTCAAATACGAAAAATTTCGACCACTTTATGATCGATTCTATAGCTTAATGGAAACGGAAATAAATTTTCGATCGCGTACACACGTTCGAATCCCATTCCATCCATCTGTTTTTTGCGATTATTTTTATCCAATATCCGAAATCGTAATATTTTTTTTTCTTATCAATATTAATTATATTATTTAATATTTCTTATCATTTTTTTTCATTTAAATTAAATTTTGAACCTATTTATTTTATTTAATTAAATTATGCATTATATAATACAGTATGACGATTCCGTCTTTAAATATTAAGTCTGACTCACTGATTCATAGAGTACCTAGGTAGGTACCTATACTCAGTGGTTAAAGTGAGGGGGGACGGAGGGGGACGGCGTCCCTCTTCTTTGCTTAGCTTAAGTTTGGCGTCCCCTTTAGTATATAGTCCCTTTTATATTTCTAAATGTTTAATTAAAAGTTGAAACTGAATTTGTTCTTTTGTACATAATATTCAAAAATTAAATAAAAAAAGTTTAAAAAATGGTATTTAGTTACAAATTGAATGCAAGATCTATATTATAGAAAAAACTATTTCGATTTGTCTTTGTTC